>JAQGAZ010000057.1:0-120603 GCA_034692225.1 Polydesmus complanatus
TGTTCCATTTACTTAAAAATGTGTTCAAATATTAAAATTTTAGTTTCTCTAGTGGATTTCAACTTAGCATAATCTACTCATTCATTTGTCGACCAAAAAATAAGCTACAATTGTCTCATTTGGCTCGAATAACCAATTGTAAATATTGCCCACAAACCAAAAATAAAAAATAAAATTAATTAGCCATTTACAAATGTTCAGCCAGCATTTTGAAAATAAACAATATCAATAACTATTTTAAAAATATCAATTAATAAAACTTTTTTTTTTTCACCAACAAACCAATACCCATTTAAAACAATTGCATGTAAACATATGAAAAACTTAACTTGCATTTACTATAGCTTCATTATAATACAGATCTTTCGCGGAATTTTGTTTTTGTTATTAAGACATCCATCTTGAAAGAGTGGAAGCTCTGGGGAAGGTTTAGATTTAACCAAAATGTTATTTACACAAAATTGGAATCAATTAATTGTCCAATTAAATTATTTTGGAGTTGGGCTTTGCTATTGTACACGGAAAGCTAATTTAAAATTTCGAAATTAGAATTATATACATGCAAAATTAGTCGATATTCTAATACAATGTAATAACAAAATAAATTTTATCAGATAATTACGAAATAAATAATAATTATCCACCTTTTGCCAAAAGCTATATTTTCATACCAATTATATCTTTTAACATTAATAATTGCTATTACAATTTATTATAATACGACTTCTTTTTGTTTTTTTAATTACATTTCATATGGAATGCTGTAAATATTTTATAATGCGTTTACAGCGATAAATTTTGTTATGTTAAACAACTTTTTAAAAGGCTTTTCTTAAAAGAGTAAATCTACAACAAAATCTAAGGTGCAAACGCAGTATAAAATGACTTTTTTTAATTTATAAATTTTGTCATTCTATTTACAAATGTATATTAAATACAAAGATCAAAATTATATCCATAAAACTTACCCAACATTAATGTACAGACGCGTGATCACAAACGTCAATTACTTTAATTTACAAATACGCAATAAATCTCAGAATACTTAGAAAATCTTTCAAACTTGTGGAATTTTTTAAAACCATTTGCATCTATAAATTTAAGAACGTTACGGTATGCAATTTTTTTTGTTTTTTAAAAAAAGAAACCTGTACGAAACAGTTTGGTAAGTTTGTTAATATACACCAAAGGTGTTATTACAGCACCATTAAATAATTTATTTTACATTAATTTTTATCTGCTAGCTCCACGTACTACGCGCACATAATTCTGTCCTTTTGACGCTAAAGAAACCCTGAGCCAAGTTAATTTTAATTTTTTTTTTTTTAAATAAATTTTGGACGACTTGAAATCCTAAGTCGACAGATTTCAAAGTTATAAGGTGACTTGAGAAATGAATTTCCAAAAACTTGAAGGCATTTTACTAAAAGAAAAGTAATCTAATGAATTAAATCTCTTCCAAATATGAAATAAATGTGTTTTAAAAGTTAGTGCCAATTGTTTTAAATATCAATAACTTATCGAAGAAATGATAAAAAAAAAATCGCCCATGCATCTTTTTCTGCGAATCGAAGGCACATAATGGGCGGTTTAGTTTTACTGTATTCTCAATCCACTAAAATCAATTTTTATACTGTTATTTAAATTTGCCACCCGAGCCTACACGGCTTAATTTGACGTTCAGATAGTAGATATTGTAAAATGTTTCACTCAAAATAAAACTCGCGAGCCTATTAATTAACATTTAATTTCATTATTTCAATCAAACCTCTATAGCTGATGGAACAACAATTCTTACGTGTCTACTTTCCCCGTGGTTCACTCCGTCTACGGTGGTGTGAGAATTTCCTTGAGTCGATAGCTGTTGCTGAGTTTTCCGCTTATTCATAATTTTTCCACTGGTAATCAACCGACCGAATCCTTCTTGATGGGCAAAGGCGTAACCGGAACGTAGAGAACGACGACTTCGACGCATGCTCGGAGTTCGTAACATCGTCTCCGAAGACCGAGACCGCAGTCGGGATACTCGTTGTTTCAGTCTCACTCGATCGGAGAGCGAAGGATTCACATCCACGTAATAAAACCGAATAGCCATTATCGGGACGATTAACATGAAGACGGTCAGTGCTAACGTGAACCAGTAATGGGACGATTTCATTGTCATTCTCATAACACCCATGTACGTTCCTCCAATTATATTACTATTTATAAGGAAAGTAGAACCGAAATAAAAAATCACACTCCCCCATACGACTATGTGATTAATAAATGTCCAATAGGCAGTGTCTAAGGCAATCTGTCAAAGAAAGACGAAAAACACAAGTTAATATTTCTAACTCCCAATTTTAACATTAATAGTCTAAATCCTCAGTCTTCAAACTTTGAAATCTCAGAGCCCTTTTTCGAGATAAAATTATCTATGGGGTACCGGCATCGAAATGTTAAACGAAGTCAGTGACATATACAAACCGCTTTATAACATAAAATTTACGAAAAATTGAAAAATGTATCAGTTTTTGGAAGCAATTTAATCCTTTCCGCCTTGGGTGTGCCAATGCACCCTTAAAATGTAATTGAATTTAATTTTTTTAACTATGAGGAAACATTTGAATTATTTAAGCAATTCAAAATGTTTTCTGAGACATCCAGAAGAGTGAAGACCGAGCTTCCAAATAATTAAAACTTACTTGTGCAGTTACAACCACCACAAGCGTCGACGATACAACAGTGCCAAACAACTGATGATCGTTAATAGTGACACCATCTGGGGTCACTGGATCTCTAAAGGCCCCATATGGAACGAAGAACAATATAAACGATGAAATGACGCCGTGGGCAATGCTCTTCAAAAACTCTTTCTTGTTGAAAAACAGATTCTCGTGACCAGGTGTATATAATTTAGGATATTTCAAAGAATTCTTATCGTTCACATCCTGCATAAAAATGTAAATGAAATAAGTGAATATTAATTCAAAATCATGCACCTAAAAATCTTTTACCTGATCAAAAATTCCCAGCGCCAGCACTGGAAGTGATGTGTAGAATACATTATAACACGAGATGAAAAATGGATCATACAAAGTCTATGGAATATAAATGAATACATTATAACTAATTATTCTACAAAGTGGATTTCTTTAGATCTAAATCGATACTATAAAATACAACTTTATAACTTAATCAAACTACATTTAAAATGAAAATACAAAGCTCAATATAATTTATGGAGCAATAAATTTGTTAAGCCAAAGTTGCATTTTAAGTTAATTCAAAAAAGCGCAGAAATCACACGAAAGAAATAATTATGTTTTACCTGTGCAGAAAATCCACAAAAAAAGGCAAACCAAAAATGACAAAGAGTGAAGGCGAAATTTTTGTAGAAAAAGTATCTGAGAAATTTACACATACGAAGATATGACCAACGACCATGTACTAGCAATAATCTCTCCAAAAAACAAAATTGAGCCACGCAAAAATCGCTGGCTAATACAGCTTGCATCCCTTCTTGGCCAGAAATTCCAACACCTATATGCGCCGCTAAATTGATTTAAAAACTTAATGTAAGTATGCGATAGTTAAATACAATTCGTTTAACTTACTCTTAATCATGCTAACATCGTTTGCACCATCTCCTATAGCTAAAGTGACCGCACCTTTATGGCGTTTAACTAAATCAACAACCATAGCTTTTTGTAATGGAGTGACTCGGCAGCATATGACCGCTTTGCACTGGCACGCTACGTCCAGAAACAACAACTCTAAATCTGGATGTAATGCGTGAACCTAGACACAAAATTTCCTTTAATTTACCATTCGTTTAAAAATTAACCATTAAAACATTTACCAAACTATAACCATTAACGATCAATGCGAATCCTCCAAAAGCATCTGATGGGTCCTCTTGCTCTTCATTTTGAATATTTGAAGAATCAAATGTGACCACGCTGCAAGTTGACGTAGCACCAGCTTTGTGTTGGGAAACCATTGACCTTATAGATTCTCGAAACTTATTTAACTGAATGTCAACATCTTCGTATTCGTGACCATCAACAATAAAAGTATCAATCATCTCATCCGTTAGCAGTTGACAAGAATAGCCAATATTAATGGCAGTTTCTTAAAAGTAAATATTGATAGAATAAAATAAAAAATATAAATTAAATGATTATTTCAGACGTAACAATTACCTTGCTTATCACCAGTTAAAACCCAAATTTTTATATCAGCCATAGCTAAGTTAGCAATAGCTTGAGGCACACCGTCTTGTAATTTATCTTCGATTGCAGTAGCTCCCAATAAAATTAAATTTTGCTCAATTTCTTCATACACGTCATCTAATTTTCTTTCGCGATCCTCCAGTGATAGACTGGCTTCGTAATGACGATTTTTCCATTGATTAAAGTAGTTTTCATCAAGATCTTTCATTGCAAGGCACAAGGTACGCAAACCTTCCCCCGCAAATTTCTATATTGAAAAAAGATTATATTCTTTCGAATAATAAAAAAAAAAATTAAAATTTACATTAAGATGATCTAAAGTTTTGTTTTTGAGATGTTCACATGATGGATCTAATCTTTCGTAAATAACTGAATCCGCACCTTTACAATAAAGTTTCAACTGTCCATTTCTTCTTAAAATTACCTTTTAATAAAATCATAATTATATTTTTATATTCTTTACAACAAAATAATAATAAATACTTACAGACATTCGTTTTCTAACATTATTAAAATCAAGAATGCACAATAACTCGTGCGTTTCACTTTGACCTAAACTTTCAATTGTAATGCTGTTTGGTGTGCGTGACTTATAACCAAAAATGAATAACAAAATTATATTAGTGACAGTATAACAAACACAACATTTTTAAAAAATAATTTACTTTGAAAACAAAGCCAAAGTTTCTTGCAGCCGACGTTAAAGCTGCTTCATCAGGAGATTGCGCCTGATACTCCAAATTCCCTATAAACAATTGAGTTTGTAAAATGTTTTTAATTTTAATTATCAATTAAACTCTAACCATCTTTTTCGGCTGGCATGACCGTGTGACACAAGGCGAGAAGACGAAAATAGTTATGAACATCAGGATTTTGGTTATGAACAGCATCTAACAAAGATTGGTCATACCACCGAAACTCTGGTTCGTATAAGCTATTTGATGAAAAATCGACATAAGGAGTACTCTGTAATAATAATAAAAAATCAAAATCAAATTAAAACTAATTAAAAAATTGCGTTATAGTAACCTCAGTAATTTCAACGGGCTCCATAGTACGATCATCTATCAAGTCACCGTAGCACTTTCCGGCAATACTACATTTATTAAACGTCATTATGTTCTGTAAATCGTAAAAAAAAAATTTAAAAACCAAACTTCGTTAATTTTTATGCTAATAATAAAACTTTTTGTCGTACGCACTTGAGTGAGAGTTCCTGTTTTATCCGAAAACACGTACTCAATTTGTCCTAGTTCGTCATTCAAAGTAGTAGTACGTGATTTAGCGGGAGTGTCACTAGCTGCATGATACATTTGTTCGTCCCAGTTAATCATGAAGCTGTGAGCTAACCGAATTATCTCAACGCTAAAAACAAAATACATTTATAAAAATAAAATAATGTCTTAAGAGTTAAAAACGTGAATTTAATATTTACCTCACGTAAAGAGAAATAGGCACAACGGTATTTAAAACTATAGCATATGAGAAAAACACCAGCAAAGCTATCACAGTGGCACCACTAGTTACATCTTTAGGAATGATAACATCCCACGGAAGATAAATGCGAAAATGTTGTCCAGTTATCGTTTCCCATATGCCACAAGCAATGGTGCAAAACAGGCACATGCTGAACAAAAAAAATACAATCTGAAAACAATAAGCAAACAAAATTAAAAAAAAATTACAAAGTCGTAATTTAATATCAGCGAAATAATTACCCCTAAAATTAACCAATTAAGTAGCCTATCAATAGTCGTCCTTTTAAACTTTGTTTTACCACTATTTTGCATTAATTTCGAATCTCTTCCAGCGAAAACAACCACTCCATAACACCATTTTGTGTTGCGAAGAACGCAGCCGCGAAGAAGAATTTTATCTTTGTCTAATGAAAAGCAATTGCCTTCAAACGTTAAATTTCCTTCAAACTTGTTTAAGTTGTTATTCGGTGCTTCGCAAACAATTTCCCCTACAAAATAATAATAACTCGATTATTTTTTTCCGTTCATTCAATGAGATAAAATAAATTACAACGTACCGTTGAATTTTCCCATCGTTTCTTCTTCTTTGAAATCTGCAGTTTCTGGTAGGCACTGGCGGCATTTTAAATTGGTTTCTCTAATTAAATAAAAATGATAATGAAGAATAAAACTCAAAACCAATCTACATATACTTTCAAAGTACGTGCAAATTAATACATGTACAGAATATACATTTTTTGTAATTCAATTTTTCTTATGTCGTAAATGCTAATAACCGAACATTTAAATGTCTGGTAAACACTAAGCCATTAAATCTAAATAATGTTTATTACTTTCAAATGAATGCAGATGATTATAAAAGATTTTTTTTTCTAGTTAAACATAGGAAGTCGGAAAAGTGATTTTTCTCTTCGCTTTATCTTAAACAATGATGCACTTAAATAATTTGAAACATAAGAACAATTGATTTAGCTTTCAGCTTATATTTATATATGAAAATATGGCGCGATACCCAAATATAATTTTGTTTTTGTCGATGAAAAGAATAGAAGCTCTTACCCATCAAGCTCTGCAGTTTCTATGTAACAAAGGCCATTGGGTTCACTAGTCGACAACAGAAGCAGATCAGCCTAAGAACAGAAATCCGTAAATAATCAAAATATCACGCTGAAAGTGAATATTATTTACCGCCACGAACTGATCATTTTCCATTCGAATGACATCTCCTGCTTGCACTTTATACCATCTTTCTTCAACCAATTTGCCATCGCGCAACACAAAAGATTTACGATTATTAACTTGGCTATCACTTCGATGACGTTGCTAGAAAATTAAATTCACACTGAAACTCATCGTGGCTCGATAAAAAAAAAGTCATTGTAAAAACGCCAATGCAATAGTTGGTAACTTACAATATCATCGATTCCATCCTTGATGGCGGTAAGGGCAAGCACGACAATCAATGGCACGAGAGTAGTGACATATGTCAACGATGATATAACAGGAATCAGCTAAGAAGAAACAATTTACATTTATAAAAATTTGTATAAAAAAGTCACTGCTCTAATTATTATAAAAGCATGTACAGTTTTACTAAAAGTTTGACGTGATTTCATTAGAAATTGCAAAGTTTTCCCATCCAACCCGACGTTACAAAGCGTAATAATACCGTATTGTAAATAATGAAGGCGTTCATCAATTATTTATAATACGAGACGAGGAAAGCGTAACAATTTCAAAGAATTAACGTGCAGTGCAACACCTTGTATATTCTCCTCTACTACACATGCGAGCTTTGTCTTTTGAACAAATAATTACGTTAAAAAGCTCGCTTCCTTATACAATCTACACTTATTTTGTTTCAGTTTGTGAGTTAGAACATGCAATAATAAAAACATAAAACTCCAAAAATAATAAAATTCAATTACCTGCAATATCAACAAACAGAGAAAATAAAAGTTGGCCAAACGTTGAAATTGCTCAAATAAATTTAGAGGAACAAAAGTCAAAAATGTATATTTGGACGTTTTGATGTAGTTTTTCTGAAATATAAAAAAAAAAAAAAAAAAAACATTAAAAATGATGAGCAACGATGAAAAACAGTTTTGCAAAGAGTTTATAAAATAAAAAAAATATTTTGATGTCTTTCAATTACATTAAACTCAATATTATGCTGTATCGTAATCATCTTTCACCATGATCGTAATACACTTTTGCATTATCAAATTCTAATTTTTATTTAGAAATTTTTAATTTGGTTGATTAATATGATAGACTACATTATTCGCTAAAATTGGGATACTAATTTTTCATAATACACTGTAATTACAGCGTGGGTTAAATTTAATAACTCAGAGTTATAAAGACAATTATTATTGTATTAACTTAATAAATAAAATATAATTGTATAAATCCACTGATATATAAAACACTTGTAGGCGTACATTTGATTAATAAAATAAATGTTAATTAATAAGTAAACATTTTCTTTTTAAATGTTTATGCTATCTTTTAAAATTAATGTTACAATTTACGCGGCAGGTAATTCTCATTGCTGCGCGAGCCCGGTACAGCTTAGAAGATTTTACGCCATTTCTGTAACATTATACATAAACTCAACATATTTATTGAGCTTTTAATAGACATTTTTAGTTATTACCCGAATTTAAAATTCATTATCTCTTCGGATCTAGTATTTTGCTCTTTCAAAATGCTAAATGTACAGCTGTCAAAAGTTTGCCAAAACCATAAAATGTATCACAATATTATACAAAGAGTATTTTATTTATCTAATGAAACAAACCGTCGCATAATAAATATAATCTACGAATAATAAAAAATTTAAATTTAATGCAACGTACTAATCGTACATTAATGTAAACATACTTGCAAATATAAATTATTGCACAATAAATTGTAAATAAGTTTTATATCTGACTTCAACAATAAAATTCAAAGTACGGTACCCATTTTTAAATTAATAAAATATCGATTTTAATAATGACGGATTAAAACTCCGGTTTACAAGTACGAGTAACTTCTTTGGTTTAATTAAATTTGACTTAAAATTTAAATTTCAAAACAACCAAGTCGTTTTTACTTATTCGGGTACCGGCAGCTTAGAATTTCGTATTTTAAAATAAATACGAGCGTATAATTATGTCAAACTGCTTTTAAAAAAACCCCATAAATTCGAATACATAGGCTACGGTATAATAATGCACATTACCAGCAGCAGAAGTGAAAGACATCAGTGACAATTTGTCACATACAATTTAACATTATACTCGTACATTACAACACAATGACTTGAACTCAAGAATGAAATCTAAAACTTAAAAGAACATAATGCTGAATTCTTAAGATTTAGATTTTTATATTCAAAATGTAGCTAGGGAATACTTAAGAATAATTCAAACACGCTTTTAGAGATGCTTAGTAGCCTTGCCTATGTATTTACTATCAAAATTATGACTAATATTCAGCTTCGCGCATTAATAATCCTTACCCTTGATGTTCGTAATCCTATGCACGCAGCCATAATAAAAAATAATAATAATAATAAAAAAAAAAAATGAAATACCTCTAGTAGTTATTTTTTCTGAACATGTTTATACAAAATCGATTATTTTAACCCTCATAAAAACTCAATTCTAATTTTAGCGTTAGTTACCGCTACTATTGACACAACAGAACACTCTATTAACAACATTAAACACGCCAGTTATCATTCATTTTATCGCTAAAATGTTAAAATTCCTAAAGAAAACGCTATACAGAATAGGCTTTTATAAACAATATTTACCCGGCACAGTATATACGGTAAAAATGCTGTTCTATTGTAATTAAAATTGAACAAAAAAAGCCCCATTGTTTTTAAAATTTCTATTTTATCCAGGAAAATCCATAATTTAAAAAAAAAAAAAAACATCAATTTACTATTGAACGATAATTATTTTGCTTTCAATATGCGTACCCAAACAATTTAAAGCTCAAATAATTCAAACTCTAAAATATCAATTTTGAATTACTTACGGCTATATTTTTTTGTAGACATACTGTAATTCCTCAATGCTAAACTCATTCTATTATTTTCTACTGTTTTTGTTCTAGAACAGTCTTTGTTTAGCAAAACAAGTCAGTGATTTTAGTGATCTCAATAGCTAAGACAATGAACTAACGCTGAAAGAACGTTTGGGTGCTTTAAGATGGGTGAACATGAAGTACACCGAAGTAATGCCGTCAGCCTTGCTTTAAGGGACTTTTCCTTTCATTAAGCGTATTCTCCTAGTCGCAACAATATTTGTTTTTCTCTAGCTTTTCTCCATTACATTTCATTAATTTTATGAACCGGTCTAAAAACTAGTAAATATAACTATTAAGAAAGGGCGAGTTCATTTTCAGCTGTACATCTTGCCCACTCATTTGTAAACATTTAAAAAGAAAATTAATTAAAAAAGAAAATTTCGGTATAATTTGCTTTCTAAAATGTCGGGATTAAATTCTGTAACTTCTTTCAATTTCATGCAATGGCTAATAAAAGGCTAACCTTTGTATATCGGTGTAATTTTGAGCATAGCTAATTATTGTTTTCTACGCTAATCTACCTTTGTGTATTCATAGAAAAATACGACAATAAATTGCAAATAAAATAATCTCATTAAAAATTTCCATAAATCAATTTTAATAAACATAATGTTAAACATAATTACTCGTAACATTATATTTTTTTAAAATTATAAATAAACAAATAAAAAGTGCGATTTTTGCTTGTCTAAGCCAAAAAATTCACAATCAAAACTAATAGAAATATTTTGCCCTCCCTCTGCACGAAAACGATCGATGTTTAAAAAATGACTGACTGTACTGGGAATATTAAATAATTTTCGTCAAAATAATTAAAACTGTATAATATTTTCAATATTTGGCGACCTTTTCGCATGATTAACATTTAGGTTTGAAGAATAACATATTAAATAATTATCCTCAAAATAAAAGCAAATTTGATTCTTTATCAAAATACCGTAATTAAAAAAACTTAATGACATTTTCAATAAAAAGTAAACGAGAGAAATTGGAGGTTGCTAAACTTTGAACATCTAGTTTTAAACTCGGGCAAAAAATATACCGTATTATAAAAAAAAAAAAAGTTCACACTTTGAGCACTACTAGAAAGTGAGAGATAATGTTTTTCGCTCGAAGCACGTAGAGAGAGAGAGCATTTTGAAGACGAGAAAGAGAGTGTGTGTATGTAGGAGGATTTAGTTATTCAACCCATAGGAGAGATTATCGCATCCTTCCTCTACATCTTTTCTCTTTCCCCCCCCCCTTCTCCCCCCCCCCCCCCCCAGTAAAGACGCCGGTAAATAAAGCAAGCAGTAGATAGGGCTAAAAACGATTTCGACTTTTAGGGAGAAAGATAAAATATATACGGGTGTACTTACGGCATAGTTGAACTGGGCATTGTACTCGGGATCATTAGCGCGAATTCGTCTCTCAGTCTCTGTAAAAAAAAGAAGAAAAAAAAAAAATGAGAATAAATAACAATAGCATTTAGGCCAAGTATTTCGAGCATAAATAAACGGCAACGAAGAGTTAAGATGTAAGCGAGAGATCGGGGGGAGGGAGGGAAAAAGAAAAACTTTTTTGCTTCAAACAAGAATATTTATGAATTTCTTAATTTGGTTTAAATTCTTTTACGAGTTAAACAAATTTGTTCAAAATTTATTTCGCAACTTTTGATTTTTTTTTTTTTACAAACAGCTATAAAAAATAAAATCATTTTCACAAATAATAGTTGATTGAGGCCGCAGCGTGGCCGTCAAAACATCTCACACTTTGGTAACTCGCGAGGAAATAGATCCACTGCAGTCCATTGGGATCGGCAGTTACCAAGACAACCGCCTTTAGAATAAGTTTAAAAATTCAACAGATGTCATAAAATTGTTCATTTTTTATTAACTCACTTTCTAACATCAATTATGAAACTTTTGTGTGTGTTTTTTTTTTATTTTTTTTTATTTTTTTTAAATAAAAAAAGAAATTCATCAAATTTTTAATCGCTGGAAGAGCGTCACTTTAACGAGACATTCGATTAAATTATTAATCTTTTGTATCTTTGTAAACTTTTTTTTAAACTCATCTCACGTACTAAATTTATAATTCCCAACGTCAATTCCATCTTTCAACAATTTTTTTTTGAGCAGGAAAAAAAAATACTAAAATATTTTGCAATCAGAGTAGACCAGCGATATTTTTAATTACATGTTTCTTTAAAACAATAACAACTATTCTATTCTTTATTTATAATAATTGTCAATAACAAGTCATTTTTTTCCCCTTCTTCCAACATGTAAATATCAACAGATGAAATATGAGTATAATTGGAAAAAATATTGATAAATTATCTTAAATGTACTCGTATTATGTACAGTAATAACAAACATTCTGGTTACCAACAAGAAAAGATTGAAAAATATCTACTTTAATTTCCAAGGTTTTAATTATAATTGCTATAAAAAAAAGTGTGGTTTACACACAAGAAAATGTTACCATGAACCACAGAGCCATTAATAATTGAAAAACATCGCGAATAAAATACTATATATTATGATCGAAACCTAGGTTGTGGAAATAAATTGATAGCATTTATTTTTTTTTTAACGAAATGCTTTTCAAAACTTTTTCCTCCATGAAAAAGGAAATCAACTGGATAACGAGATGAACGTACACAGTAATTGAAATAAACAAAAATTTTTCTCCTCTCGTTCGACAAAATAAAATTATAAACTCGTTTTAAATGTTATTTACTTCGAATGCAAATAAACCGCATTTAACTTTCTCGGTACGACGCATGTTTATATCGTTTAAATTTACTTCGAAGGTCCTAAAGAGATCACACGATGCTCTGGATCAAAATAAAAACTGAAAAAAAAAAGCGTTTTGCACGTGACATGGATTCCTGAATTCATTCATGCAAGCTAACTAGGTACGGTAGTAACGTTAAAAACTGTAATTAGAAAGACTATTTTTTTTTTTTTTTTTTTGAATTTCATCTTGCGTGCCTAAGAAAATTTTTTTAGATTCGTAAAGATTCAATTAAACCGGGCTCCTGTCGTAAACATATTTTTTTTCGTCTAACACGCTCAATCCAAACCCATAATCGAAATAAATAGCCTACAAAACTAAAATTCTATACCAAAAATTTTTTTTTTAAAAAAAATATCTTGATTTCAATTGCGAGTACTGTATTGCTCTATCGTATCCGGCTGCTTTTGTAATGTTTGAAATATTAAAAAAAAACACATTTTCCTGTTGCGGTAAAGAATTAAGTTTTACAACTTGCTCAACACTATCTTAAGAAACGGTATTTTTTCCCCATAAAATTTCACTTTTATAATTGTTATTCCCCAACACTCGACAAAACAGTTTTTTTTTTTAATATATAAAAAAATATTTTTTAAAAAAAAGAAAATGTCAACTCGCTCAGATATAAAA
Organism: Polydesmus complanatus; assembly: GCA_034692225.1. NCBI lineage: Eukaryota > Metazoa > Arthropoda > Diplopoda > Polydesmida > Polydesmidae > Polydesmus > Polydesmus complanatus. The sequence goes on from JAQGAZ010000057.1 coordinate 13,193, forward strand.
GTTTGAAATTTAAACAGTTTCAAAAATCCTTTCATCCTTTATACTTTCGACTATTCTCCCATTATGTTAAATTCGTCGTCAAATCTTCACCTAAAATCTCATAAATAATTGACCGACTTCATAGACATTGATCGGCAATGAGATAAGCTCGAATCCCAAATGACCCAAACGTGAAAAGTCCCACAACTGCTCAAAATAATCTTTTAAGTAGAAAAAAAAATTATATAAAAAAAAAAGTTTTTCAAAGTGGGTACGAGCGCAATCGAAGTCTCCAGAGTCAGCAAGAACTAAAAAAAAAATTTAAATACTGTACGTGGTACGTAGATAAATAAAGTCCGCTCCCGGCGTCATCTGTCGCTGACAAGAGTACTGTATGAGACAAGGTAAACAGCTCGCGCGCGCGTACGTATATTATGCCTGTCGAGTTCCTATTGTAAATCATCGAAGAGTTCAATAAAACCTAAGAAAACAGTCATAAAATGTTGAAATGCGATGGTTATGATGCTTGGCGAACCGCGCAGATACATTGTGCGTAGCAATCGAAATCCAATAGTAAGAGTTAGGCCCTATCGGTGCGCTAAAGTTGGGATAAAGGGCATATTGCGTATTTCGTCCAAACGTTTTGAACGTACACGTACGTGCGCAATCGATAGCTTGGAATCGTGCGACGTGAAGAGAAAAGCAAGTAAAAAGAAAAACGCCGGAGAATTCTTACATACTGTATGTACTAAAGCTTTCATACACACAAAAAAAAAAAAAAAAAATTACCCCGACTTCTTAACAAAAATACTGCCACATTACTTAAGCCTTCAATTCTATCTCCAAAGCCATAATAATAAAACGATGAATGAGCACATCGTTTAAAACAAAGTTCGAAATGAAATAGCTCTTAATACAAAAAAAAAATAACTTTAAAAAAGAAAAATGGGGATATTTTTTATATTATTTTTTTCCCCCCACAAGCTTAGAAAATATATCTTCGATGCAATATTCATGGAGAAAATATAGAATTTTTTTTTTTTTTGGTGGAGTTGGCGTGTTATTTTTTCGTGCACGCGCTCGCTCACAATGAGAAATAACTGAACGATTTTCTCGAGACTAAAATGAATTCCCCAATGAATTACTGGGACAAGAACAACACTAGAGCGTGCAAACACGCGCCATCTCCTAACTACAATTCACGACAAACATCAAATAATCATGCACATTCGTCAAACTCGCATTTCGTTTTGGGTCTTCCGATAATCCTTTGGTCTTTAATACTTAAAAAAAAAAAAAAAAAATTTGAAATAAGATATACAACCAATGTCAAGTCTACGTTAGCCCTACCTATATGTGTACACGACCGTTTAATTGGCGGATAAATATTGGCAATTTTATTTTTCCCCAACTCTAAATTTTCCCAACGTTACATCTTTTCTCTTAGAAACTTTAACTGAAAAAATTATTGATAAAGTATTTACTCTTTAAATTTTCGGAAATTCGGAATCAATAACTACACCATTGCAATCGCATTTTAAATTGAGAATAAAGTACGGTAATTAAATTATTAAAATAATTATTATTTTATTTTAATATAATGAGTCTATAAATTAAAAAAGAAATGTACAGTAAAATTCGGGTTATGTAACCGCTTTTAAATTAGATTAACGAGGAGAATGACGGTAAAAGAGAAAAAGATGTAATTAATTATTTATTTCATTATTTATTTATTCTCCCAATGGGGACAGATTTTAATAAAAAAAAAAAAAAAAAAAAACTCGGTTATAGTGCGATTCAAGGGACTAAAGAAAAATCGCACTATATCCGGGAAATGCTGGAAATTTTAAATAATGTTTTCTCATTAAAATGAAACATTTGTTCAAAAATATTTTTTTAATCCCATTTTTTTTACTTAGGCCTACATCCGTGTACTGCAATTGGCAAGAATGTTCATATCTAGAATGTCCAATAATTATTAAAATTCCTACATTTACAGTAAATTTTTTTTCAGAAAAAAATTCATTCAAGTGGGGCGCACTATAAACGAACCTATTAACCAGAATTTTAATCACTGGAGACCAAAATATGGTCGCACTACACTGTGATTACAGTATAAGCAGGGGTTTTTTTTAACACTTGTTCCAATAGTGTTGTTTAAAGGACCGGGCAAAAATCGCACTATAAACGGGTTTTACTGTATAGGTAGGCTACCGGTATATGAAAATGTCTATTGATTTATACAAAATGACATAAATTTTCTCTATACTGCAAATTTTTTTTTTTTAAATAAAACGATCAATAGTAACCTAATAAAAAAATTCCTTAATGCCTAATAATTCATCGGAAATTGCTAAGAAATCAATAAAATTTGACAGAAAAACGATTTGTATGAATAATAGTGTAATCTATTTTTTTTTTTAAATTAGCTGTAACTGCTGTTTTACAGTTATTTTTAATTAAAATATCTGTAGAAGGACAGTAGTTGTAGGCGTGGTTTATGTTATTGAGTAAATAGCACTCGAAATGCATTACACTACGGTGCATGTCCTATAATTATTAACATTGCATGCGCGCGGGATCATCAAATTCGATATTAGTTTTGATCTTGAAAACGAGAAGGATTTTTGACGTTTTCCCGATAAACACTACTAGAGCACACAACTTAATTTGGAAAAACAATATTCTTCCACCGTCAGAATAACGCCCCACTGATCAAATTACTTATTATCGTCATCATGCTTGGATTGCCAATCGTCTGGGCGAACTCGCCTACAGATCAGCGGCTCCCAACCTTTTTTTTTTTTTGCTAGCTCGCTTATTTCTTAGCTCATTTTTTTAAATTTAATTAGTCATAAAAATGTTCGTAATTTATGTACAGTAGTTGCTGTTAATTCAAACTCGTTGTAACAGTAAATAGATTTTCAGTGAAAATTTGTACCAGTATCTGAATATTCGTGCCTCCGGTTGGGAACCGCATTACTAAACAAATACTCCGTATTTTGTTATTATTCTGATACGAAGAGCCCGATTTCTCTTTCTAAAGCAATTTATGTTTTTATATAATACGATTACTCTACAAAAGAAAATCAAACAAACTATTCGGCAGCCTCTTTTCAAATTAAGACAAATGACAGTCAAATATTTGATCGTTATTTAAATGAGACAAGGCAGCATCCATCTCTTATGAATTATTAGTATTTTTCAACAAATTTAAATTTTTTTTTTTTATTTCTGCAGTAATTGAATAAAAATCACACGCGTACTAGTTTAGAGACAATCTTATTTAGGTTGAAGAGTCGAAATTCTAATCCTGACTTCTTAAAATATACTCAAAAAAGCTGCTTTTCCAAAACCGCATAATTCTTAAATCTACTCACCTAGGAGCCTAGGAGGCAAATTCCGAGTGGCGCATTTAAAACGCAGGAAAAAATTTAAATATTTAACGTTCAAATACGTCGTGGAGGATTTGGAAACGTGCCACAAATCACTTTCGAACCGAGAATACGCTAAAAATATCGGAAAGAAACAAATAACGTGCTTGAAAATAATCAAATAAACCTGTATGTGCATCCACCGCCTGACTAATTTATTGCTTTTACAAATCAAAAAAAAAAAAAAAAAATTGAACTACGATTTTGCGCTATTGATAAATTCACAATCTTTGAAGCTTTTTTTTTAAAAAAAAAAAATTTCGAGTGTGAATTCTAATCTCTGCTAGTCACAAGACCTGTGTCACATTAATTCAACCTAAATCTACTCTCATCAAATATTTCTATAAATTAAACTAACATATTTAGCCAAAATAGGTCTACAGTATAGGCTATAATAAAAATGCAGCTACTCTGCAAACCAGCGGCTTTTTTTTTATCGACTCGGTTATCCGAAAAACCGAGTCTCAATAAATCGTAGGCCTAATTTGAAAACATAAATCTTACCAAAAATAAATTGGTTTATTTATAAAATTTATTTAAAAATGTTTCAAGTACCGTACCCTACGCTTTAATTACTGTAAACCGCAACCTCGACAAATATAAATCCCTCAAATCCAATTAAAAACAAGATTAATAATTAAAAGCTTCAATTTTGAATTATATTTCACCGTGTTTACTTAAACAAATATAAATTTAATAAAAATAAGTTACAATTTAGATTAATTTAATCCTCACACTGTTCATCCAATTTTCTCTCTTTGGATGACGCGTTGCAAATGTGCGCAAACAAACATTCGGCGGCGGAATGAACCACCAAAGCGTATATTACGTTATTACAACTGCCTATATTTTTAATTAAAAAAGATATTGAATGAGGTTGTATTTTTTTTTTCTTCTTCTATTTTTACGAGCGATAGTATGTGTGATGCGGTGTGTATATGGGCGCCTAATATATCACACACACATTCTCGCACATACACACGCAAATAAAACACACCCTTCTCTCGACAGGGTCATTTGATTTACAGTCAGATCTAATTTGTCCAAAACATTGTGCGGGCGTAATACTTAACTATGGTCGTCCAGCAGCTAAATCTTTTCTCTAAGCCCTCTAACATCCGTCACTTGTCACGATGACGCGTTCAGTTCTTTTCTCTCATTATGCTTCTCGTCATCATCCTATCGCACTTTCAAAAGCCTCTTTTTTTTTTATGTTCGCATCAAAGTCTCCGGCGGCATTTCGACGACACACGACTCTCTCTATTCGCTTTCACCGCACGAACGAAAATTACGCTGTCTTTTTTTTTAATTCCCCGTGTTATTTTTCACCCGTAATTACGTCCTCAACGCCTTTACGTCTTATAACAAACTATTCATTCATTAATTGACTGCCAATAAAAAGCATACAAATTCTAAGTGACATGATGGGAGTTAATAAGTTAAAAGCTGTAGTTAATTGAAGTAAACTAGCGATACCGTTAAAATGCAGTTTGATTTTAATAATAAAAAAAAAAACCCTGGATATTCCACTCGAACCACTCGTTAACAGCGTTACGATAATATTATACGGTAAGACGATGTTAGCTGATGGAGCCGAATGAAGAGTGGGCACCACTGTGGTCAATCGACTTTTACTTCAACTTCATTCACCTCCCACTTCCATTTCTACAGACTTATAAATAATTCCATATATAAAAAAAAATACATCTCAAGGTGAAACAAAAAAAAAAAAAAAACGTTAGTAAGAATATGTGTAGACACGCATCGGGTGACATTCATTGCTTAGGACTGCTGCGGATGAACGCGGAATGGAGTAGTAATGTAGCGTGATGACCGCTACTCTTCACACGTATGGACAAGCCGTCAAGAAAGAAAGCATAGACGACACTCGGAGAAATTGCGCACTTACTCTATAATCGTTTCCAATTATTAAAATAGCCTGTCTCAATTAATCAATTGTCAACCAATTAAAAAAAATTTTTTTTTTTGTTATCTATGCTGAGTAATAACTGCATAATAAAAAAAAATGTTATGCTCAGGAAAAAACAAACTTAATAGGTCTAAGGTAAGTAGCGTTACCAGTAATTAATCGATTGGTTTTAATAATGAGCATTTTCTTCTAATCAACAAAAAAATAGGTCTACAGAAAAAATTATTAAAGCGTGTTTTAAAAAATAAAAAAAATAGCGTTTCACCTCAACTTAAAAACTTTGCTTTGCTAATCGCTAAATAAACCGACGTAACATTCACGATGGCGTTTTTGTACAAAATATAATTATTATCCAATTAGTTCGCACGCTAAAATATTTTTTTTTGTTTGTTTGTTGAAGAAACTAATTATTTCAAAAATTAAAACGCACTTCCCCAAATATAGGTACGTGTTTAAGTCAATTTCATTTGATTATTTTCTCCCTTGAAAAGGCTATATAACCCCGTTTATATTGAGTACAGTCAGTGGTCAAGTGTCAAATAAAATTGGAAGTGCAATAATCATTAAGTGTTAGAAGAGTGAGGTTAGACCAAATTGCCCTTGTATTTAATTGCAGTGTTACCCTTATGCCGTAAATAAGATCTTCGTAGAACCTCGATAAATTAAATTTCAAGAGAAAGGCGGTATAGTTTTTCGTTATAGCCTACAGGAAGTTTCCATTTAGCCAGGTGAAATAAAAATTCGATATTGTAATAATCGCAAAATATTTTCTGCAACAAATCAATAGAATTTATTGTTACGTTGCTGTGACCCGATGTGAATCTTTCAACTGACCAGGTCATTTAACCAAACACTATATAGCTTGATGAGGCCAAGAGAATTTTAGGAGAGAAGGCAGCTCACGTAGTCAACAACAGAAATTACGGTACGGTTCCGGTAATGCAATGTCACGTCACGCTTCGACATGTAGAGGATCAGCCGCCACGAAGCGGACTCAATCTTTGATTTACCGAAGTTTTCGTTAGCAATAAAATACGGTAAAAATAAAATAATCAGGAAATATTCGGACACCAATTATTCTGTTCAAGTGTACCACGGTTTTAACGTTTTTCTTTAACGATGTTCCTTCAAAGTTGAAGTCATTTCGGGAAAAAAATTTGTTTTTCTTTTATATACGAGTACACCTGTACAAATAAAATTAATACAGTACAAAATGTTATCGTATGCAAAATGCTCCCTATAATTGCTGTAAATTCGTTTTTTCTTTTAAATTGGAATTATGTAGGATGAAAAGATGTACTCTAACAATATTATAGAATTGCGTAGAAGGAAGATGCTGTTTAACGGAATATTTTTTCTTTGATCTGGTACCGAGACCGATTATACTGGCTGATTTCATCAAATAAAAAAACAAAATCGATGAAACTTTTCCTTGCACGAACAAATTTATTCGGAAATGATAGATTAACGAAATTAAATAAATTAAATTATTTTCGCCATCTAACCCGAACATCTTCGCATAATATTAAGCAATATTCTGAAAGAGACAAGTTCCCCACTAGTACAGTAGCAGTCCAAAGTCATTTTCCCTGGTAACCCTTTAGAGAGTAGCTTCAAAACAAAATTTTATTAAAACAGTCGCAACTTTTACGCCACACCGTATATTTTAAAAAATCCGAATAAATTAACAATAATACGCGCAACGGCGGCGCTCCCATTGCACTTTCAGATGTAAACAATAGATAAAATTTTCATTTCCGAATATTTTTGCAAAATACGAAAACCCAATTTCATTTACCCCCATTTTAATAATCGCCGTCCAGGTTCAATAAAAAGAAAAAATCTGCTACCGTTCAATAGCTTTCAGACACAAAGCTTCTTAATTAAAAACCTAAGCTCTAACAATAATTATAGCGATCCATTAATCCGAGTTATTTTTGCGAAAACTTTATATTGTATACGAGAAAGATATAGTCGGATTTTTGTTGACGATGGCATAAATCAGTCAATAGAGTTTGAAATAAGTGGGGGAGGAGAAATTATTCGCGAGTAAGCAGCTATAAAATTTAATGACCCATAATTCGTCGACACTGTTACTACTACTACTGTACACACTGGAAAATGCAAACTATGCGCGTCGTTAATATCCCAAAACCAAACGCCATTCATCTCCCTAATTCGCTCCGCCAACTGAGCATGCGCGATATATGGCATGACCGCCGCATCTTGGATACAAAAAAAAATAAATAAATAAAAAGCGATTGAAATTAATCTCGTAGAAGTGTGTAGCCAACCATATTTGCTCCCCAATGTCGCAATAACATTCAAATGTAGCGCAAACATTCTTTAATAATGTATTGCTCAAACATTTTTCCTTTTAATTTCAGAAATGTATTCATTTACCTCAAGGTTTTTATTTATTTTAAAAAGAAAAATTTAGTAGAAGAATAATGTATGGCAGGGTGAATGAGCGTCATCATCATCATCAAAAAGCTACGAATGCGACGCCGTAACTTAAAAGTTGCTTTAGCAGCAAAAAAATGTTAAAATTGCTTTTAAAAAATCAATAATGTCACAAATTTTTTTTTTTTCCTCTTTTTTTTTTTTTTTTTAAATAAAAAAAGAAGAAAGAAATTTTTAAAAAATATACGAAGTATCTTTTAGCTAGTAAAGTAGTATAACGTTATCGCAGTTGCTTTACAAACTGCCGCATATTAAACATTTATATTGCCATTTGCAACGCAATAAATTTTGAAGAATAAACTTTAATTTCGAAAAACATTAATAAATTATAATTTTTAAAACTTAATATATTTAAAATAGCTATCTAAAAATAATACCGACTGCCAAATTTAATTTTATTTGTGCCAAATCTTAAGATTTATTATTGCTGAATTGGCAATTCATTTGTGTGCTGCTGTTAATCGAATTGGTATGCCGTTGTTTGTTTTGATTGATTATTGACGATTTTCAATTATTGTGTGGGATGGGTATTCTAACTTTCAGAAAACTATTTTTATTGGCTGATTAATGATGACGCCATAGAAAGTCACACCTTCTGCAACCCACTTTCTTTCAAAGTAACACCAACTCTTCAATAATAATTATTATTAATTAATATCCACACGCCAAAAATAAAATAACTTTTTAACTCATAACAATAAATTATTTTGAGAAATATTGAGCGCTAACGATTAATATCGTTCATTAACGGTCAGAAACTGCGCATGTCCGTTTTGTTTCTCCCAGAAACAAATGAAAGGGGGGGGGTACTGTGGAGAGTCACCGTTGACATGCGGGTGTTCGGATAAAAAGGATAACCACCATCATGGCGAACACGTGTTCGCTAATAGCATGTACTTAGCAACTAATGATTAATCGATCCATTAAATCAACAAAGAAAGGGAATTAGCTTCATCAATGTTTAACGAAGCACAAGTTGAAGAACTAAAGAACTTTTTTTCTTTCAGATCACTAGTAAAAGTAAAATGTGTCTCGGTGGAACGCTGCAACCGAGATAATCAAACGAAAGATCCCAACTTTCAACATTGAAAATGCAGTCTACTTTCAAAATGGAAAATCAGCACGATGGAGCCATGAAATTTTGTACGCGCCCGCAGCGTAAACTGGAAGATAAGCTCTCTCGCTACATCTTCTTCCTACTCCATTAAAACAATTAATTGAAAAAAAAAAAAAAAATTCGATAAGAACTTAAGTAATCTTCAAAATATCATTTCGAGCGCTGCCTTAATTACAATTCGCACGATAATTTTAATATATAGGTCTCATTAAAACAGTTGGCAATTAGAAATTCTATCTCGTAAATATAAAATCAACAAAGTTGTCAACAAATTTGAGACGAAGTGAAGAGGCGATTCTAATTAGCCTGATTCAGTGCAAAAGACAGCGTGGGAATAAATTATTCATAAAGTTGAAATAACATTCGAAAATTAGAATATTATGTACGGTACCTGAGAAAATCTCGAGCGTAAAATTATCAAGATCGCCGCTAATTTTATCGTTCACACGTTAACTAATAAATATTATTAATTACGGAGTAATTAGTAATTATAATGGATGCTCTGTTAAAATCCCCAGTGAGGCGCGTCATGTGAGATGCATCAAATCCCTTCCCAACACACCGGCAATGTAATGCCCAATCAGGCCTGGGCCCAATCGCTATTATCAGTATGCATGTACCGGTATCGTATAGAATGATCTATAGAAGTACCTTACTTCTCATTGGTTGATTGAAAAAACAGTTACGGTATGTGCTTTAACTTTAAAAAATGTTTCATTGTAATTTACCCGAAAGTTTCCGACAACATACTCTTAAGAGTCATCGCCTTCAATTTCATAATAATAATAATAGCCATTAAAATTTATTAAAAAAACCACACATTATCGGTATCTAGGATACAAATAATTATTTGAGCCATGTTGATTCAATGACAATTTAAAAAAAAAAAAAAAAAGCTAGTGAAACCTTGTACCATGCGATCTACAGCTAAGTTATTAAAATTAATCAATTGCAATACGATATTTTGTATTGGCAATTAATTTAATAGATGACAGCAATATTATTCTAAAAATAATGATCTCGAATTACAGTACCGCTCTTAATTTACACTTAAAAAGCATAATACTCTACGTATCAAAAAAGTTTGAAATTAATTCAAGATTTCTTCTTCAATTATTAGAATTTCAATACCAAGTTTGCTGTCAATATTTTGTAAATATCTCACAAAAACAAATATTCTTACGCCATTATTCGTAAATTAATACAATATCCATCTCATAAAATCTATAAAAAAAAAAAACTTTTAAAATTTTGATCCCGAGTATTTCTATGATATTTTAGACGTCAATAAACTACCGGTACCTGTAAAAAAAAATTTTATTTAAAAAAAAAAATAATAAAACGGATTTTTATTATAAAATTAAATATTTTAACCCCTAAAATGTTTCTCCGAAAACCCCCCAATTTTCAAATTTCCTAGAAGATTTTCTTATAAATTTACGAGCCCATTTCGGAGCGCAACTCCAATAACAAAAGTAACCTACATGTAATAATAACAACACCCGCAAGCAGCAGTAAACATTCCATCAAAAATGCCAATCGATTGAGCGCGCAATACAGGTCATTTGCGCTTGTCAACTATGTTCGGGAGAGGGGAAGGGAGAGAAAAAAAAAAAAAAAAATGCAAATAATGCACCGACATAAATTAGTGTCCTTGGTTGTTGTCGTTCCTCTCTCCATTCTCAAATTGCATACTATTACTTGATCCGTGTGATTACGAGTAAAGCTTAATGGAAAGCTGGTCCGTTCACTTTGACCAATAATGTCTAGCCAACGAGATATTTATCATCGCCGAGAAGAAAGCACGGGCAACCAAAGTAATCGTCAAATTGTTTTCTTCGCTGCGAAAGAATAATGGTGGATGTTAAATTGCGGTGGCGCCCATTGCATATTAACCGACTTCTATATTATTAGCCAGTTGGCTGCTCATTTAGGGCTCTCCTCTCGCACGCGGCTTACGCTGCTGCTCTACATTTGCCGAGTCACGCGACCGTTGGTCAAAGTGGACGACCCAGTCCATCATCGTCATAAATTAACCACTAAACCGCTGAATGGAGGCCGCAAAACCGGTTTCATTCAACGAAGGGGGCAAAAATATCACATGTTCATCGAGGAGTTTGCCAAAAATATTTCGCTGCCAATTTCCGCCGCTCGCTCTCAATTAAACCTTGAATTTCAAACTTTTCGGATCATATAGGTATCCATTTTTATTTTGAAAGCGTAGCAACTGTTACTATGGAAGCGACACTTTCATGACATCTATTTACTATCTTGTTTAATTGTTTTTTTTTTCACTTCATCAACTAATTGTGTCGTAGCGCATGAAAACGACACAGCTTGCCCTGTGTAGTGCATACAGTACAGTGTATATAACTTTTTTTTTTTTTAAATGTGAAATCGCTTCCAAAAAAACTTAAGAACACATATCAAAGCCGACCAAAAAAAAAAAAAAAAGTTTAACATGTTTCGAATTCCAAAGAATCTTAATTCAAGCTTTACACTCGATATCGATCTGGAAATTCAATTAAATATTTTCTTTCCCGTAATTAAATAAAATTTCATGCTGTGACAAGTAATTGCTTGATGAAAATTCGGATATTACGGTATTAAACAAACCGCCTGCTAATTATCCATAATTTTCAAATATTGATTGACGCAAATATTTTAATTGGCATAATATACCGTAAGTTCAAACACAAAAACAGTACAGTTAATAATATATTATTACAGGTGAACTTGGCTATTACGGAATCGGATGTAGCGCAAATTCATGGTGAGTTCCATCACAATCATTATGCATCAAAAACCTTCTAAAAACAAAGATTATGTTCCGTATTCAAAAATAAAATGTACGGTGAAGTAGAAAATTTAATATTGGTCAGGGTTTACTAGAAATGGATGCTTATTAAAGCTTTATGATGATAACGTTATAACCGAGTTCTACTGAATTTTTGGTAATACGAATTATCAGAAATTGTACCACCAAGTAATTATTTTTCAGCAAAATGCAGTGTAATGATAATAAACTTGATTGTTTTCACCCAATTCGTTATAATAAAACTCCTGTATTGATTTATTAATAAGTAAACTATTTTTTTTTATTTGAACCGAACAATGGCCACATTGATTAAATGCCACACACGTCAAATTTAACTACAGTAAATCCACCATTTACGCGAGATTTTCGTTCGGCAGAAACTCTCGCGCTATGCCATATAAAACAATAATTTTGAAGTGCATAAAAATTTTGATTCGCGTTAATTGAAAAATATATACAAATAAAAACACACATAGAACTAACGCAAGTTGAAAACTGTGATATAAAAAAAATAAAACCCCACAAAAAACTACTATATCTTGATAAACAAATAAGAAATCCATGCAAACCCAGCGGAATGCCAACGTATTACAATCAATACGGATACGTGATCAACTTTTAAAATACGTATAATAAATTTCAAAAACACTACATAAAACTAAGAAATTCCAATTACCATTAACTAAAATTCTATTTCGAATAATAATACTGCACAGTAATTTCAAAAAAAGCAAACGGTCATCGCGGCTTTATCGACCGAAATAATAATTACCGCAAGTAGTTTTATATTCCACCAATAATATAAAAGAAACATATTATTCTCGCACCATCATTCTAATCGATGTTAAAACTAGTTCAATCAATAAACCTTACACCGCGTTAAATCAATTCTCCCTCACTTCACAATAATAAAATACCAGCTAAATTGTTTTCTCCCCTAGTAAAACACAAAATTTTTTTTTAAAAAAATAAAATCAATCATTAAAATAATATTATGAACGGGAAGCACACTTTCGTTCAACAACCGCCTGTTGAAAATCACGGCGCCACATCATTACGTCACAACTTTTCTCCACTCCTCGCATTAAAAAAAAAAATAATCATAATTTACTAATGAATGAAAATCATCTCCACCCCGCCTACTCCCCCTTCTTTTTCATTATTAAAAACTTACCCTTGTGAGAATACTTGTTCGCGTAATATCTGGCTCTCCTGGAGCAGCGCCGCATAAAATGACCCCCGCCGCCGCCGCCAACGCCGCCATCAACTCCGATCTCTCCACCTTCATCATCCCCTGCTTTCCCGTTCAGATGAATTCCGTTATGCCCGCCACCGTTATTACCATTATCTTTGTTGGAAGGGGGTCGTTTCCGCCAACTCGATCCTTTGAACAGTAAGGACGTGGTGACAGTAGGTGGATGACCACCACTTCGATTCGTCCCAGTACCACTGCCCACCAGTTCATCTTCTTCGATGCTAAACTCCTCCATCCCAAATAATCTCCGTCCTCCTTTTTTTGATTAATTATTATTTCAACAGAGAGAGAGAAAAAAAAATACACGTTTTGAATATTTAATGCGGATGACGATGTGCGTGTCACATAACCAAAACTCGAGTCAACACCTTGATTATAATTATTATTCTGTCGAGTGGGCTAATCAATGAATCGAAGATCGCGGAGAAGAGGAGGAGGAGGGCCGATGCACGACGAGGTCAGCATTCTCTCTCTCCCGACTCTCAAATCTATGTCACACGCTTCTCGGCAGAAAACGTTCAGCGTTGGTGGAATCAACAACGGTCGAACGTAACGTCAACCGCAACGTAAGATTGTTCGTATACAACTTAAACAATAAGCCTCGGGTTTAATAATTACGCTCGGACGAGATTTTTCCTCATCCAAAGTTCAAAGTATTGTCAACGTACATCCACGCCGTATAGTACGTATTTTCGACGTTTTCCGACCGTTTTTTTTTTCTTTCCTTCTTCGTCTTCCAACGCACAGGTGGCGCTCCGGAGCGTAGTCGTTTCAGCTCCGCATCGGGTTCACAAACCCCGGCACGACCCCCTCTCTTAACGCCCGAATTAATGCACTTGCGAGGTCAATCAAAATTCAATCTTCAGTCAAAATTATTATTACCAAAAAATAAATTCTATTGTATTAATATTAAATAAATAAACAATAATTTATAACCCAATTTTAAAAATAAAATACTAAAAAAACGAATTTTAAAAATAAACGTAATAAAAAAAAATTTATTAATTAAAATAAAAAATAAATACTAAAAATTAAAACTGATTTTTACTATAATAAAATAATAATAATTATTAACGTTGAATTTGTGAATCACAAAATGCAGTACGTTGTAGTTGCGGAATGATGACGTAATCCAATAGCGTGATTAGACGTAAAAAAAAATTACAAAAACGTCGCGTAGTAGATGCGCTTTTACGTCGACTACGTCACTCGACAAGTTAGAAAAATATTTTGGCGGCTTTCCCAAAAATGCGCGGGAAAAATAGCTCGTCGTCAATAATAAGCGAAGGTCGACTGCCGATTTACCGGTACTGTATTATACTCACATAACTACCGTATTTACGAATGAAAATATCTGGGATGTTTCCGGCGACAATGTACGCGGTTCGAATTAAAAGAAAATTAACGTAGTCGTTACTCACATAATTCTGAGAGAAAAAATAGTTGCGAGAATGTGTATGGCGTGGAGTGGAGTTGCACCCCCGCATTTCTCACTCCTATGCAACATGGTACTACGTGGACCGGAAACCGCGCCGCGTGCACCCCTGCCTTTCATTAGCCGAAAAATGAACGTTTCCACGCGCTCGGATGACAACGCCTTGGCCTTAAAAAAGCTCTCAAGGTATAACGATATTATTTTACCTCTTTCTTTCTTATCAAAGAAATCCACAGGAAGAAGTAGAAAAAAAAATAATAAGAGTTGCACAATGTTTGTTTGCAACGATCAGCAGCACCGCGTCGCGTCGTTACGGCCTACGAATCTGCGGATCGCTGAAGCGAAAGCACGTGCGTGCGTGAGATCCATACATCAACACACGCTATGGCGTATTATCTAAGGAAAGATGAGCGCGTAAAAGCGTATTTCATTTCAGCCGCTTCTTATTATCGCCGAACGACTCAAAAACATCATTAACTCGCGCAATTTTAAACATTGCTAAGAAAATAATAGTACCGGTACCGTAAATCCTTTAGAAGGTAAACACAACGAGACAAGGCCTCATAAGAAAGCTGGGGTTTTCTTTTATTTTTATGCATGGTTTAGAAGGGCCGAGTAGCTCGACTCGTTTTTTATTATATAGAAATGGTGTTTAGATGTTACTTTCGTTAGCGGAGCAAGTAGCAGAGCGAGCTAGCTACTAATGACAATTTCATTTCATAAAAAAATATTTAAACACAAGTTACGTCATTTTATTTGATGGAATTAATTTCAGGATTGAAAAGGAAATACAAACAGTGGGAAAAAGTTCTCTTAACGTTCAAAATATCCTCACATTCTTTCATTTAACATATTATATACTCATCAAAAACGTTAAAAATATTTCCTCACACAAATTTAGACTCCAAAAAATGATAATAAAACGAATATAAACACTGTAATAGAATGTTCGATTTAATGTTCTCAAAAATAAGAAACCACAGAGCTACTCGATTCGTCGCTCGTCAAACTGTTTAGACGGGTCGAGAAGCCGTGCTTTTCCAACTTGGCTACTCGACTCGCCCGTTTACTCGACCGGTATAAACCCAGCATTAAGCACTCGACTCGCTAAAATACTAGACCGGCTACTCAACTCGCCCGTTTACTCGACCCGTCTAAACCAATCTTTAATCACTCGACTACTCCACTCGCCTAAACCATGCATTATTGAAAATCAAAAATCCACACGAAATTACTACAAGAGAGTTTGAGGTTAAGCTCCCCCCCCCCCCTACTTAACCTTATAACGTCATTAAAATTACAGTACATGAATAATTATTATTCCGTCTCGTGTACCAAAACCAATATTAACCAATAATATTAAAAAAAAAAAAAAAATGAGATTTATTTTCGATTAAAAATGGTTTGTTATGCAAATATAATGGAAGCGCATTATTTTTAATCTGTTTAGTATTTTTATTATTATCGTTTATTTATAACCTACGGTATTATTTTCAACAACAAAGAGAACCAGGAAAATAGCAATTGGCGTTTATAACGTCCCAAAAAATTTCCTGTTAAAAAAAAAAAAAAAAAAAAATCTCAAAGCGAAAATAATGCATGTTTGTTGCAAACAATCGTGTGCCTTTCATTTATTTTATTTTTTATAAACGCAAACAAAACGTTCTAGATGGGGAATATAATAATATTCGGTACAGTACTAGTGTTTGTTAACTTCCAACATAAATAATGCACGGAATAATACGCGAAATGACATTATTTCGCGCACAGTTTTTTTATTACAACATTTCCACATAAATGAACCATAAAATAATTCCAACTAAGTGAAATGTCACGCATCCTTCGCAAACAATAGCGATCAACTTCCTTCAGCTTCGATTTCGCTTCAAACCGAAAAAAGCTACACCGCGTTATTTATTTATTTATTTTCAAAAATAAAAATTATTTATTTTTCCCTCTCACCACCCCCCTACTGTACTTCCCCCCCCCCCCCCACTTCTGAAAATCACATTCGCTGTACATTTTTTTTATTTTTTATAACGCTTATCTTTCTCGCGCCAAACGCCTTCTCTTCCTCGAAAAACCCACTCCAGAGGTGTGTGTTCCCGTGCCAAAAGCGGACGAGACGGCTCCGTGTCACGTGCTTCCCCTAGCTCCTGGCAAATTGCTCCGATGACAATAAAAATTTAATTGATACAATTCTCTTACGTGCGCCGCTGTTGTGTTATTGCATTGGTTTCGATCGAAAACCCGAATACTACGCAAAAAACAACGATACCGATTTAAGCAGGAGCTCGTTTAACGCGATACTGCTTCGGCTAATTTTATTTTATGCGCGCTCAAAATAAGCAATACTAATAATGACAGCTGAACATTACATCGCTCAGGGAATTATTATTACTGTAAATTTTCTACGTCTGCGCACAAATAAACGAGAGGAAATAGAAGTTGAAATGAATCGATTATTATATTAACATTCCATAATCGAAAAAAATGCTTAATATGTCTGCTTCCAAATCAAATGCGTTACTATTTACACCCCCTTCTGTCAAATGCATAGACTTATTTTATACTTTAATTCCATTAATTTTAGATTGTATTTATTTCCCCCTCTAATAACAGTATCAAATTTTATACTTTTAATTTATTCCAAATTAAAAAAATTCAAAATTCAAGTTTAAAGCCAATGTATTTCATGGCTTTAAAATTTCCTGAAGCGATTCAGAAACAAAAAAAGTAGACAAATTCTAACGCATCCGGTCGCCATGACAACCGATTATATTGTACTTACTACCGAGGTATTTTTAATAACAAATTCGCAAATTAATAAACGCTTTGTAGCAACAAAAAAATAATAATAATAAAGTACAAAAACGTGTTTCTGACATCAGCAAAAAAAAAAAAATTAATAATACCGGTACTGCTTTTTTTTAAAAATTATTTTTATTGCTCGCTTTTTTATGAATTAATATTTTTCTAAAATTGTATTAAAATGTTCCCGTACCGGAAGTTCGGGTTCTTAAAACCGTTTTTACGTTATAATTTGTGTCGGCATTAAATGTATTTATCGGCCCTTTAGTTCGGTGTAATGGACCAGACGTTGACAACGTCGCCGCAAATTATAGGCTAATTATCTCAATACCAAACTTTATAAAGTAATAACCGACACCTCGACCATTTTTCTCCCATCATCGATTTTTTTTTTCTTTCTTTCTCACTATTCGAATACTAGCACACACATCGTAATTTTATTCGTCGCTATGTCAGATGAACACTGTGTGACATTATCTGGTAGAAGCTTTCGTTCAACAAGCGCAGATATGTCTACAAAATGACACGACATTCCCACCCACTCGCTCGGTTACTCACACAATAATCAAACTAAATAAAGAACCCAAAAAGCATCGGTAAGAATCACTCATCCGGAAGTTGACTCTCGCGCAAATGATGGCCGTTATGCACCCCCCCCCCCCCCTCCCCTTCTCTTTTCCATCTTTCGCCCTGCACTTATGATAAAAATAAAACTATGACAGAAAGAGAGAAAAAACAAACCGCGTGAAAGGAAATCGATTTCTATCCACCGTAACTACTTGTAAGTTTGTTACGCTTTTTCTTTTTTGTAATTTTCTTCTTCGCCGAAACAAGAGCATGAATAGGCAAAACCATCTTTTTTTTTTTTAATTAACGACATTGTAAATGTAAATTAACTCTATTGCGGTAGTGGTAAGAAACATGAGATAATTTTTGAAGTAAAATCTTCTCGAGCGAAATCTGAATAAATTGTAAATTGGTATCTGAGTTGATAAACTGATTGGCAAAAATTCACGCTAATTTTTAACATTAAATGAGGATTTTTTCCCCCTTCTTCGTTAAACAAGTGTTAAGTTGAAGAGGAACTTACTTACGACCTATTATATCAAATCAGAGTGCAGTAATAGAAAATAATTCTGTATCAGCACGTAAAAGCCGTTTACGTGATGCGTAAAGATAATGATGAATAATGTTACACGTTTTATGCATTCATACGGAAGAATAATTATACTGTATTACTTTTACTCTTACACTAGTTCAAGCGGATATACCCTACCGGCACAATAAATTCCGATCCAATGTGAACTTGACATCTGACTGTCAGAACAATAATAATTCGTGTAATAAGGCTATTACAATAGTTGCAATTAATGAAAACTGAAACTTTTCTGTATAACATACTGGAAGGTTCCATACACCTTCCGCATATTATTAATATAAAAGAATTAACTAGGAAAGCCGTTTTAGAGGAAAACTCTAACGTTTTTCCGAAGAAAAATGTTTTTTGGTAATCCAAAAAATCTAAGGTATGAAAAAAATTGAAATTTCAAAAATAATATTTTTCATTCATTTAAACAACACTAGGTATCCTGATAAAATTGATGATGTGAAATAAGCATTCTTATTTAACAAAAACAACAACTTACTGTATGATGGGCGCGCATGACTGGCTTAAAGCTGACCTGCGCTGCACCTACAGTATGCTCGGATCAAGGTGCCATCCATCTTAAATTGCGGATACGTAATTGCTCTAAAACGACCATTTATACTGAAGTCTAGAATTAATTTTAATAGCGGCTTATTCTATGAAAAAAATTACACTATTTGGTTCACCATAAAGTGGATAATCGGGCCATGTAAATTACGAGCCCTTGGTAGAAATTTGATAAGCGGCTAATGCTGCCATAACATGACCCAGCATCTGAGAAACATTTTGCAAAACGTTTCAATTATGCAGATAGAAAAATTTTTAAAGTTCTTATGGCGCATCAAACTATTAAATTACCAAAAACAGACAATAATTTTTTCGATTTAAACTCTTTAGACCGGTTTTTTTTTTTTCTTCTTTTAGCTCTCATGGAAATTTCAAAAACGACGACTCATGCCCTTACAAAAATTAACCCATGCAACTATCTTTGACAAACACGGACGCAATTTAGTATTATAATAATACGACTAGAATACGAAAGACACCTAGAGCTAAGATCAAAAATGTTGACGTTTCATGTGATCGTAGCGATGCACTTCCCACACGTTTACTCACTCGTTTATTAACGAAAACGTGACGTCAAAATGTGTACCGCAATTTCGCTATTTACTGACGTTTTCAACAATTTCTTATTATTCTTTAATGGCATCGAAACGCATAAATTATCACCATAGTACTATTATTTTTAATTCCCAGTAATTTTATCGAGTTTAAATATTGATGTTAGATCATTAATAAATACATGAGTAAAAATTATGTTATTTGTTAAATAGGCCATCCACCCTCAAAACATCCATTAACCACGTCTCTTAAGTTTAATACGGAATTTTAAAAAAATTCAAAACACAATGAACAGTCTGTAGAGTTAATAACGCAAACGCCATTCACCCATTTCCGCTTAACAAAAATTAAAACCCAAATAAAGCTAGATAAAACTTTTTTTTTTCCTTCTTCTATCAAATAGCGTTCGTTTTCATCGCGTCGATAGTTTCGTTAAGCTCGTAAATAAAAAAAATAATATTGAAATAAAAGCTTTTCCTCACTCGCGGTTACGTTGACAACGACGACGCAAACTGAACAGTAAGTAGAAAAAGTAAACAGTGTTATGTAATCTATCTCACAACTTCATAATTACACTAACAGCCAGTAAAGTCAAGAGTAAAAAAAAAAAAAAAAAGTATAAAAATCGATGTCTAAAAAAATCAGAAATGACAGGAAAACAAGCGCGAGCCGTGAACGAGCGCCGTGGAGAGATATTGAAACCGCAAATAAAGCCAAGCATGAACGTTACTTAAACACTACATCAATTTGTAAAGACGAGAACAGCCCCGGCACGCTACACCGCGCAATATCACGCACATCCATACTTAAGAAAGCCTAATCTATACGTACACATACATCCGAGCATCATCCACCATTATACCTACGTATAACATTGGAGTTTTCAAGTGACCCTACTCTACCGCCACCCCACTCCCCAGACTTCAAATCACGCCCAAACAATAATACCTCTATCATCAGGAGCCACGGAACGTGAATGCAAAACTGTCAGCTGCACTTTGCAAAAATGTACCCTTATTCAATTACACTTTTATTCAAACCACTTGACAAACTCATGCGGTAATTAATGAACATAAAATTAAACAAAAACACGTCATGACAGATTGTTTGAACGTTGAGTGCACTTTTAAATTCAAGAGAGAAATCAAAAATAATAATTTTTCAGGTAAAAATCTGCGCAATAAATACACGCGCTAAAAATAAATTCATAAAAATCCAGAATTTATTTCCGCATATTCACTAAACGGTAACTTGCTACTTCTCTTTAAAAATAAAAACCAGTTAGTTATACATGGTGTGGTATAAAAATAATGAGATTGTTTAATTGCGACGGTTAAAATCAATGCTTGCGCATTCAAAGCAGATGGCTAGGGAAGCTACTCGCAGATGGATTCCTCTTCCCTACTCGTAGTAACAGTTCTGGAACCCTAAAAGTGGTACGACGCATGGTCGGTTACAGCTTTTGAATGTACTTTTCAAGTAGATTGTCAATAGATGCAACAAAACAAAGAGCCTCAATATTATGATCTGAAGAGTAGAAAAGTTTTAAGCCCCTTCAAAAAGCTCTTTTGCGTTAAAAACTCAAAACTTCAAAAATTTTACATTTTTTCGTCATAGGTTCCAGGACTGTTACTTAAGAGTAGGGAAGGAATCTTCTTTGGTGAGGCATAGGCATTACTCCACACCTGTTCATGCGCAGTACTAGTGATTTATTATTAAACTGCATAGTTAAACCAAAGTTAACGAGAAAAATAAATGAGAAAATACTTCAGTTAATAAAGTTATAAAAATTAATTAAGAGAGAAGTTAAACATTGTACAATGGTGAATAATTCTAACGGTAACTAGGGTGATGTGACGCAATTGTAAATAACTCTCTAAATTACTAGTGTAGAACTCTTCGTTAAATTTAACTCAGCTCGAAATCCATTAAAAAAAAAAAAGGATTAAATGCAAACAGAACATCATGAAACTACCGGTACCTTAATTAAACGCGAGACATTTTAATTGAAGACTATACAGGTATTATTTTAGCAAAGCTACGCCACTTTAATTATTTTAATTAAAAATAAAAATAAACAAACCATTTGCTTCTTCAAATTTAGAAAGAATAAAAAACCTCCAAAAATAAATACCGTAAATTTAAGAACTAATTTTGATTAACCTATGGAAGACCATTATTAACTTATCGGCTTTACGCATTGCTCCCTGATATTAGGAAAGTATCTCGGAAGCAAAGCAAAAACTGCGAATGCATTGAATAACAAAATCTAATTTTAGTACATTGAAGTTTATTTGACTAATTCCATTAAACACCAATCAGACGAGTAGATCTACTAGTTTCCTGCCAACACGCGTACGCTATAATAATACGACTAATATTCGATTCAAACACCCAACAAAAAATTTCTAAGCCTTTGCTGCATTAGAATCCTTAAATAATATACGTGTAGTGCTCCATTTTCTCGACAAAGAGAAATTATTTCCTGCGATGCTGCATGATGAATCTTAAATGACTCACGTAAATACAATAATTGCCTAATTATTAATAAGTGCGCGGTGCTAGATTACAATTTGATTAATGCGCTCTAAAGTAGCTGTAAAGGTAGGATCAATTTCATCCTAAAAAAAAAAAAATATATGGTGGCACAATACCCCAAAAAAAAAACTTTTCTACGATTCAATCGCAATGAATAAGAATACTGGCTATACAATTATCTTCCCTATACATGTACAGTAGAACCACATTTTCTCCTTTTTATCCACCATTTTCTGAACAATTGTTAGACGCGCACAGTAGTTTGTGATTAATAACGAAGAAGACTAATGCGCGCCTTGCTCTTTTTCATTTTCTAAAGAAGAAACTATGAATGATACAGTTGATGGAAAAAGAGGATGTGTGAAGGAATGGAGAGAGATGGCTGCCTGGTGAAACGCCCATCTTCAATTCCACTTCAACTTTGAGTACCTTTACAACCAACGCCCCAAACAAAACAAAAAAAATAATAATAATAATAAAAAGCTGCAACCATTACTGAAAAGAAGATACCTGGATGACAATCGAGTCACACCCACTTCGATCAAATTCAAACTTTTCACGAAATAATATAAAGACTGCTGCTGCTCCTGTTTCTGTTTTGTTCGTACAATCGATTCAAATAAAAAGATAGAAAATTAAAAAGAAAAAATAATAATAATACACATTTTTATTATTATAACTATAATAGTTAATGTAACTATGGCATTACTCTCTATTCAAAATTTGTTTTTTAACGCGAAATAATAGGAATACCACGTACGCTAACCAAAAAATAAATGTCAAAGATAGAAATCAATACCCGATCAATAAATAAGCATTATATTAGAGGTATGTAAAAAAAAAATATCGATTAACAACTCCAACCCCACTTTTAACTCGGTGTCCTTTCACCGTTTCGCGAACACCTTTCTCTTATGTTTTTTTTTTAAATTAAAAGTTATCTATCTTATTCTTTGAATGCCATCGTATCCATGACGCAAACACGTGCTCAAATTATAAACATACGGCTTTTACATACGCGCGTCTTAATGTACGTGTTCATTAAAAACTAGTTAACTCCTCGTTACACAAAATATTTCTCTCGTTGTCAATAACATTACTTCTAAAAATAAATGTACAGCAGAATAATAATTTTCACGTATTAAAAATCAATCGAACGCGCGCAGCCCACTTAATAGTTTAATAAAAAAAATAATTGCAAAATTAATTTTGTTTTTTAGTAAATAAAAAATAAAAATATTGCTATTGTCTCGCAACTTCGCACTTTAAATTGATCTCCTATACTTCTTTATTTAAAAAAAAAAAACAATCGATTGGACCGCACATTTCAAGCCTCAACTGGCTTAACTAGCAACCATCAAAACATGATCTTTTTTTTTTTCTCGGCCGTAAAAGTGACGTAAACTAAACGTATTTTCTCCCTTATTAAACCTCAAATCCTTAAAAACGCTGGGAAAATGTCAAACGAGCTTACTCAACCTAGTTTAATATAAAAACTCGGGAGGGCACTAAGAAAATGTTATCCAATATATTATTTTACGACTAAAGTGGAATATCACCGACCATAAATCAAAATTCGATGTCTTATTTTTTTTAAAAACATAAAAATTGCAATAATATTACGTTTGACACGCGTTTCGCTAGGGGTAAAACAGCGTAGGAAGGAGGTGGCGTGACCGTTTTAGAGATTTTCTACTTAATGTGATCTACTATGTCATGTATAGTGTCATATTTTGATAAAACGCTGACAGCGATGAGCTTAGTTACCATTGAGAGCACGTATCGCGTTATACATGTACGGATGATAGATTGCCATAAGCTAATAATAAGTAAAAAAAAAATAAACTAACCGCCGCCGTAAACACGTCGATTATAATTACAGTATTATTTATTCATTTTCCCTCTTAATTTTTAAAAAACGGTTATCATTACTATTTTTTTTGAACAACTAACCCGTATATTGTATAAAATTTTAATACTTTTTCTTTATGTTTCTCAAAATAAAAATAAAATTGAATTTATTTGTTTGCAACGTTCAAAAATTCTCGTTAAATTTCGTACTCTACAAACGCAATAAATTGGTTATTTTAAAAAATAAACTAGTACCGGTAATAATTGTAAAATTTTGAAAAATATCGTTAACATTGATTTATCAATACGAGAAAACGACCTTTTTCAACCTTCAAACATCTCCAGCGAATATTATCAAATGTTACGACTTGACTTTCTCCGAGTACAGTAAGCTGAAAACTTCGATAAAGCAAAATCAATGTCGGGTATAAATCTAGACCGTAAGCAGAATCTAGCAACCGATTATTATTTAGAAGAAATCCAAAAATATAAATTCATTATTTTGGTAGCGCGTTAACTTTCCCATAACTCCCCGAACGAACTAAAAAGAATATTACTTTTGACATGGCCTCTTTTCTTAAGACCAATTCATTTACCTGTAGGCAACAATGAAACTACATAATATTAGGTCGGTGGTGGAACCTCGTTTAATAATATAATATTATACGAAATGATGCGATTGCGTGCGCCGACGAGCGCTTCAAAATTCATTGTTGTCTCTCACCATAAAAGCGCGAAATAAAAGTCATAAATAAAATACAGTATTTATAAAATAATGTTACCCTACTGTGATTTATACGAGACTCGAAAAGTTGAAACATATTTAATGCGCTCTAGGTCTATTAAAAATATTCAACAAACCAAATATTTCTAGCAGACTTTCCGAACGGCATTAATAATGTACTTAACATTTAAACACAACAATGCAAAAATCGTAAAAAAATAAAAAAATTAAATTTTTCTATTAAATTTTAAAATAAAAATTTTCCGAGTTAATAAAACTTTCTTTTTTAAATAAATTTTTAGAAAATTCCATAAAAGTGTAAGTAAAAATTTTGCCTTGAACTTAATAATATATGACGTAATAATAAAAGTTTAAGACTTACCGTACTGCCGGTCTTTCTCCCAGCATGCGTTCACCATTTTGTGCGACTAGACCATTCGGTTCGAGCAACATTTCCTTTTCCTGTTCCAGGAAACGTGTCACTTAATCATTTCCTCGTCGTTCGCAGATTCTTCTGTCACGTTTACACGTCGCCTACCAACAAAACAAAAATTTCAAGCACTGTTAATTATTATTTAGACTCGCTTCAACAATTTCAAAATATAACATGTCTAAAACGTTAACCAAAAAAATAAACAAAATAAAATCCAAAAGTATTTAAAAAATGTAAAACTACCGGCGCATTAGCATATGTTGAAAAAGCGCGTTTGCCGAGTGCTAAAAAAGTCCTTGGCGATTAAATTTAAATAGTTAAATATAGTTGTAGCGTGAAATAAAAAAGCGAAATCGGGGGCTTCACCTCAAACTCTCCATCACATTTTCCACACCGTGCATCCAACAAAACAAAAAGCCCAGTCACCCAACCAACCGACTGAGCGAGCAGCCAGCGAATGATGAACCAGCAAGACTCGACGAAAAATAGAAGTAGGAAAGAAAAAAAAAAAAGCAGCGGAGCCTGGAGAGAGATGAGATAGAAAGAAAGAGAGAGAGAGCGGGTTCACTTGCACTCGCTATCACACGACTGAATCACGACCGTCATCGAGCACTTCATTCTGTTCGGAGCGTACAACGCGCGCACAATGCACATTGAGAGAGAGAGAGCCAGAGATAGGACTGCTGGCAGAAGAATAATGGTAACGGTGGCGAAACACATTTTTTTCAACTAAAGCCCCGCCTCCTGCGCAGGTTCACACGCCCACGCCTTCATCATTTCACCGTCATGTAGAGTGGTGGGATTGAGGTAAGACGCGGAGTCGTATCTGAAATCGGTGAACGATCAAAGCAAAATCCGAAATGCACGTGACGTGCTAATACAAATAAACCAAGTACGGCGCAGGGATTTTGCTTGTTAATATTGAAAATCGTTTAAAATAAACACAGGTATTGACAGATTGATATAATACTGTACAGTATTTGTTGTTGTTTTTTTAAATAGAGCGCGTTATACTACATACTTTTTCCCTCAATAAATTCGCAGTTTCAAAAAAATATATATATACAGTATACAAAATTTTTTGTTTAAAAATTGAAATTTTTGATCGACTTTTTAAAAACATATTCAAAAATTTGTGCTTGATTTTATTATAGCGCGCATTGTAATTATTAATCAATTAAAATATCGTAAACACGAATATCGATACTACCTAGAAAATAATTTATGTTGACGCTATTGTGAAATGTTCTAAGAAAAGCTCATGCGTATGAAAAGAAACGCTTAGTTCACAATTAAAAGCTATTTTTAATTTTTATATTTTTTTAATGATAAAAACAGTAGTAGAATGACGCGCATGCCTTAAGCATTAATGCGACTTAATGCAAGCACTTGTTTACAACTAAAACGCTAAACAAATTAATTTTATCCGACAAAAGCAAAGCCTTACGTTATTTCGTTTATAAATACTGTATTTTATTAAATAATTGCTATTGTATTTCATGACACTGACATGCTGAAAATCTATTTTTTTTTTCTCCCATTATTTTACAGTTCACTGTCGTAAGAATATTCTTGAAAATTATTAGTGTCAAAATCTCTATGAAATCTAGTAACAAGTGATAAAGACTTACTATCTCCTATCACATCTCATAATTATTATGAAAGTGCTACGTTAACGTACAGCATGTCATCTATCTTATAATTACCATGTTTCCACCGCACTTATGAACCAAGTTTCAATCAATGAAAGTTGTTTGACGCTTTGGTGTAAACGCAAAGTGGTTGGGTGAAGCTAGATCCGTCTTCAAACCTGTTTCCACCAAAACCTCCTCTAAACCAGTAAAAATCAAATTTTTAAAAATAGACGCAAAAATCAATTTTTTTTTTTTAAATCAGAAAAATGACGTCAGAGGTGGCAAGTTTTCAACCAATAAAAGTAGCTCCACATTTTGGTGTAAACGCAAAAAGATTATTGAAACTAGATCCACCTTCAAACCCGTTTCCACCCAAACCTAATATCACACGTCGTTTTAAAAAAACGAGAAGAATATTCTTTAAAAATTAAGAAAGTGACGTCACATCGTCGCAAATTTTCAGGGGGAAACACTTGCTGCAAGTAGTTTCAGTCAAAAGACGCAAGTTCAAAATGGTTTCAATAAAACGTGATTCGCTGTGGAAACGCGGCATTACACGTAACCTAGCTTCCACTGTATTTTTTTCTGTACGAGTACCGTAATATACAGTAATTGACAGCAATCATCGTTAATATCTTAAATAATAGATTTGTGCAATGCAATTTCTACTCAATATTGATGAACAAAAAATTAAATCCTCATTTATATATTATGTAAGAAAAAAGGTGATTGAGTTTGGCAATTATTGCTAAAATAAAGCGTATAAATGAAGAACGGAAAGTGGAGAATGAACCTTGTTTTTTTTCTCTCCTATGGTCAGCGTGCACGCTCAATCGTTGTTGATCTGTGCCGATGATAACAAAAACGTTTTCGACAAGTGAAGCGGAAGAAATAGCGTCGGCATATTGCACGCGCTGATAAAACTTTAATCAAATATACTAGAATCGTAAAAAAAAAAAACAACGCTTGGAAGGACAATGAAAATCTCGTTAAATTTAACGAACTAACACCATAAACGTAAAAAAAAAAAAAAAAGCATACGGCGTGACGAGAAAAGAGAGCTGCCCCTGGACATGTGCAATCAAACACACCACCTAGTAGCACCTACTGTATACTACGCCTAAAAATCTTATCTCTCATCATTTTTATACTTCAAACCAAGAAACAAAATTCTTCGTAATAATTTAATTTCATAGTTTGACTTAATTAAAACAACGCGCGCTTATCTACGTCAATAAAATTCCACCGCCGAAACTCGCGCTTATTATTTACCCCAGATAAAATACAATTATTTTTTTGCCAAATGTTTGCTAATGAAATCTGATTACGTAAGATTATTCATAACAATAACGTTATAATACGCCGTCTTCAACAACTCAAATTTCTTATGGTGAAAGAGCCTTACTTTAAATGACTCACCCGAATGCGCTCTTAATTAAAGCCTATTACTCAGAATAATTTATCTTCATCGGAGAAAGAGCCATAAATGTTAAATCGAAGTAAATATTCTACTCATTCTGAACATAAGTTTATGGGAACCTGATACTCGAGTTACCACCGTTTCACGCCATTACATTTATCTCTCGTTACCTTCCTCATAGAAATGCGTGATAAATGTCGCCAAAAAAAAAAAAAAAAAACCTGCTGCAATTTCATCGCTTTTTTCACGCTTAATAAAGTGCGTAATTTAACTCGAGTTTTTTTTTTAAATGCTTTAATACTAATTGACTTCAATTAGTTAGTTATTAATTAATAAAAAACAATATAAAAACATAATATCAATACCATTAAAATTAATTACGCTGCCTCTAAAACTGCTCTATACACTTCATTGATATTTAAAAATCAATTTTGTATATCAATATTTGCAGCACATCCATCAACACATAACCTTAAAATAACCTTATTTTTAAAAAAAAAAAAATACAGCTATCATTTTTCATTAATTTTCATAGCACCTGTAATGTACGTTCATTTATTCCGATTAAACTTCTAAACAAACGCAGGCATGCAATAATTGCGTCGAGATTGTGCATTGGGTGCGCGAGTTGCCATCAAAAAATAAGAGAGAGAGAGAGCTTTGAAGCAATAGTTAAAGTTAGGAAGCAATTTACTATAATTTCTCCTTCCTGCGCTAAATGTGCGCCAATGAAAGGCAACACATGTTCACGTATTTGAATGTAGTGCGACACATTAACAACGGAACAGCTCTTCAAAGAAAAGCTAAATTATAATTAAAGTACGGAACAGTACCGTTATATCCTCAAAAGCATCAAACAAAATGTGAACGGAATTACTGTAGTTAAAGAATCTAAGATGGAAAAAAAAAGGAGTTAAGAACCATTTTCCATTTAAATATACATCGACTTCGCTTTAACTCCGCAAAATTTTAAATTAAAATCTTTAAAAACCAATCGAAAATACAGTACAATAATTAAGTACTAAATTGCCATTAATTACCGGTACTTGAATTAATTTGAGCGAGATTTCCTATGGTAAACCGTTTCTGGACTTGAATCTTCCCACTATTTGCCCTTTCATTTTTTGAAAACGTATAGTACAGTATCTAGATTCAAAGCGAGGTATAGGCTACTAACCAAGCCTCACCAAAAATGTTTAAAGTTATACTGTGCCTCTTATAGAAAATGAAGGCTTGAGAATAATCAGATTAAAAATAAAGTACCTAGATGCGCGCTCTGTACAATAAAAACTCATATGAAATGTTTCCGGTTCGCATGTGACGTCTAGTTCTCTGAACCAGTTTTCAGCATGTAACCCTTACTCAATCGACATTCCGTTACATTTAATGATTACAATTTTCAGAACAAGATGCGTCGTGCAACCATCAGTCCTGAGCGACGACTGCCTACATTTTTAGGTTTCAGTAGTCAGTTACGCGGCAGTGTTAAAATTTCACGCAGCTGATCAAGCTGAAAAGTCGTCCGGAGAAGCGCGAAAATAATCTCCATTAAAAAAAAATAACTTTCCCCTCCCTTCTACGGTGTTCTAAAGTGGAAGATAAAATTAAATTATTCATCGTCGACGATCCAAACGTAATAATAGTTCTGTACGCTACCAATATGACCGTATAAATGCCATCTCCACTTCCGATTGGTTGAACGCCTTTTACTTTTCACGACCATTTTTCTTTCCTTTCTTTCTTTTTTGCTGTTGTGGTTGCTACTCGTTTACTGTTAATACGCTATTTTCATATTCCCCTATATTATTGTTGAATGGTTAATATTATATATCTCTCTCTCTCGCTATCCCTCTATCACGCACTCTTCTAACTGTTAATATACCCGCGTATCTATCGCCGAATTTTTGCTTAAGCGTTAAACCATCTTTTTCCGCAGCTGCAAAGGTACCGCTGTCATTCGACGCTGCGTCGTAATATCGACATGAATCAACAATAAAGCTAATATATGGAAAGCACATTGCTACAGTATATTAATAATTCGTAATGCCGCGTTTCAATAAGCGTCGTCGAAAGGAGAAGTGTATTATTAAAAGATATTTTTTTTTTCTTCTTCATATCGAAATATGATTTTTTTTTTATATATACTGTACATGTATTTTGGATGCGCAACGACTTAATACCGATAAAAGAAGTGCACACAATGTAAATATACGCATATTGCATTTCTTTTCGGGATAATAAAATTGAAAATAAGAATCAGTTTGGCATCTTACAAGTCTCGGGGATTAGTACGATGCCTCAATTCGCTGCTCACCATTATCGATTATTTCATTTTTATCAAGCGGAAGCAGCGTCTTCCAACAACAAAAACTCACTAAATCCAGTCATTCTAATTACATTCCAAAAAAAAATAAGAAACTATGATAAGAAACCTTATAAAATAAATCTCCACAACTACTGTAAGTTATTCTAAATATGAAGACTGTTATTAATAATTATTTTCTCCCATCTTAAAAACACTCGGGTTACCTAGAACTTCAAAGTTGCTAAGCAATATATCAGCCAAGAGTGTGGGTGTGTGTTTTAGCCCAATATACAGTATAATATTATATCGTCAAAACCCAGTGTCAATTAATTCTAGCTTTGCTAAGACATAAATAATTTATATTTAAAAAATAAGAGAAAAACAAACACGAATTTTTTTAAATAATAAAAAAAAAGTCGTTTAAGCTTTGATCTTATTTTTGAAAGATGTTTGACTACGTTTTATTTGAAGAAATTTTTATTTCGTTCAGTAGGGAAAAAAAATTATTTTGTTGCCGTTTAAACCATAAATTACGATTAAGTCACTAAATCGAGATTAAATCTAGATTTAGAAATCCGGCGCCGAGGAAAAAAACGCTTGTTTTTTGCTTTGAAAATAATGTTAAATTTTTGTTTTTTGAATTTTTGAGCTTATATAATTAATTTATTTAATGTTGGCATCCATGATACATAAACCAAAAAATTAAAAAATATATTATAAATATGCCATACGAAATTTATATCACGTAAAAAAATCGAAATTTAAAATTATCAATTAAAAATTTAAATTAACAATTTACTTAGGTGAATAGGTACCAGACCAGAATGCCACCCGCAAAGGCTCACAATTATTGTTGGTTTTATCATAATAATATTATAATTTAACACTACGTAATGTAATTTAAAAAAATTCTTAGCTTCTTTTCCGATTCGAAGTAAATTTTTTAATCGCTCCCCGTAATAATTTCTCTGATAATTACCCTGCATTTTAACAAAAAAAAAAAAAAAAAAACCTCCCATTTTAATAAAATAAAATTGTACTTAATATGTTTTACTTTTCATATAGCTATAAAAATATACAATTTACGAAGAGGGGAGAGAAAAAGCAAATCTTCAACAAACTATCATTTCTCCCCTCCGCTACTCTATAATTTTTTCAAATCTAATTCGATTGACTGCTTTGGCAAATATCAACAACATACCGCTATTTACCATCGAATGCATTACTAAATCGATATTCAATAGATGGGAGCAAACCACCCACGCATTTCCGACCACTCAAAAAGACTTGCTCCGACAAGCCTTCCAACAGATTATTAGTGGGTAAAGCGATTTATCAACCATTTCCATCCTCCCCCCCGTTGAGTAAACCCACCCTACCCCACTCACTCGCTCCATCCTTCTGCCCCACCAGCTCTTTAAAAATCAAATTCGGAATATTCAGAGGTAAATAAAAATACATAACGCGCGTATTGATCCGTTAGAAGATTTATCATCCTCCGCATTAGATTAGCAAAAAAAAACGCCCGCGCCTCGGCAATTACAAGAAAGCCGTTTGGTACCCGAAAAAGATGCAACGCCCCAAAACCACTCCCTGACCTAAAAGCGGGGAAATAAAATCGTAAAATAGTTAGTAGAGTAAATAGAAATAAATGAAGGTGCAAAAATGAATATCTAACGAAACGGTTAATCTCGTCTCGCCTGCTGACATGCCGCGCTTTTCACGCTGCTTTTCGCCATTTTTCTTCATTTCTCCACAAAATTGTTGTAAGAGGATATTCCTGACAATCATAGTTATAACTCGTCAACACCAGATACTTTCAAAAAAAAAAAATAAATAACCCTACACTTCAAAAGCTATATAAGTCAGCAAACCGAGAAACCTCATCATTTATGAAAGGTAACGCTGAACCAATTATTTTCATAATTTCATAAATCGTAATAATAATAGTAATTTCTTACACACGGTACAGTAAAACCTGTTTAAGGCGGACCCTATACTGTATAATGTATATTACAGACGAAAATCTAAAAGTTGGGAACGTGATGTTAAAATAGCCCTAAAGCAGAAAACCTGTCTAACGCGAAAACGCACAGAATGTTTGAGCACCAAAGCTACTTTTTTTTTTAAAAAAAAAATCTAGTTTAAACGACTTAATAATAATTCAAAGTTTTGATCACAAAAAGTAAAAAAAATTAAATTGACAAGATCAAATTTCCTCATACAATTTTAAAACCACTTTCTGTGGATTCCGGGATTCTCAAAGCGTGTTCCGCAGAACGTTTGCTTTCATCTAAAAGTTCAAGGCCAGAAAATATTGAAACTTAAACTCAAAACTTCTAAAAAAAATCAACAAAATAGGATTCTTTTTCTCAAAATTAAATTTTTTTATAGTCCCATTTTAGATACAAAAACAGATCATTCAAAATAAAATCTCTCAATTTAAAGAAAATAAAATTTTCACAGTACTTTAAAAACAAGTTTGGCGACTCGCAATCTCGGCGATGATAATTTCTAATAATCAACAATTAAGAATTGCATTCTTGGATTGGCGCTCTGGCTCGTAGAATTTTCCATTCCGAACCCTAATTAAATTTTGGAGAGCTCTAGTTCGCGATCTTCAAAAAAATGTTTGAAGATTCCTCAACGTCACGAGACATGCGTATCGCAGGCCCACAAATTCGCCGAATTTTATTTTAACTTTTTAATATGTAATCTCTTTTAGAAGCAACAACGAAGCTTAATCATGACATTATTTAATAAATTTAAGAGTGTAACAGCAACGAAATAAATATCATGCTCCATATCCTTAAAAAACTAAATGTTCGGGGGAAAAATTAAAAAATAATAATAATGATAGTCCATTAGTAAGTTATACGACGCACACCTAAAAACATTGTAATGATTAATTAGTGCAGTTAGGTGCTGGTTTTACCTTCACGTCGGGTTGATAATTAGCCGGGATTATGAGCAGGGGTTAAGAACTGAAGTAAGGGATAAGGTAGATTAAGAGTGACGGCTGTTGGCACCGGTTCAATCCTCGTTTCATTAAATTAGGCTGTGACTCCACCCAACGAAACAATCGGAAGAGATATTAAAAATAGACGGCTCTTTACTATACGCAGCCCCAATTGTTTTACATCGACTCCACCCTATTCAATGTCATTAATCAACACACCTAGTATACCCCCTTATTCCTTCACACACTGATCACTATTCAACGCATATCGACATACCCCTTACTGGACATTCGATTCCCGCGTTTAAATATGCACCGACTCGATACAACGATAAATTTTTAAAACTGTATAATCATATCTCGCATTAACAACAAACAATATTAATAATTAAATTGTTGATACCATAAAGAAATTGGGTGTTCAAATTCCATTCATTCTCAAAAAAAAATATTAATGGTAACATAAAAACAAAGTTGTTGCTAACATTAATTTTTTTTTTTCATTCATAGCTATACTCAATTTTGAAGTTATAAGTTATTCATTTAATTAATCCAATTTAGAAAGCGGCGGCGGCGACATCAGCTAAATTGGTATCGATAGACGCGAGATCGATGCTTCGATTAAACTAAGCCTTAAGAATAGTGAAAAAGCGAAAAAAAAAAAAAATGTCAATAACGTCATTTAAAATTCCAATTGGAAATGGCATACCCTTGAATAGTAAAGTGACACGTGGAAGTCATAGCAACCTATACATGTATCAGAATACCTATATATGAGAGGAGGGGAAGAAAGAGAAAAAAAAAAAAATACAGGGCTTATTTATTGACCTAAACATAATTTATAACGGAACTGCATGCAGTGTCCGAGTGTAGCTAAAACAAACCGAAAAAAAAAAAAGCCGTCGTATTGTATGCACACGTCGTAGTTAAAATAAAAATTCAAATTAACGTAATCCACCCACTCTACCAATTCAACGCAATTGCGACACAAATCGGTAGTTACGGGTGACACAGTGGTCAACTTAATAAACATTCCCAAAAATGGGCATTTAGCCAAAAAAAAAAAAAAAAAAGCTAAGTACTTCGCCAAATACCTTTAGTACAATCGAAAAAAAGAAAAATAAACGTGACGATTTTATCCAGCCTGGCATTCGCGCCGCATGCAAAACTTTTAATAACGGCTGCGACTTACTTACTGCACTCGTCGAATAGACCAGCGCGGAGCTAATTAAATACAACAACGTGATGAAACAAAGAAAAGTAACAACAAAATGTAGAGTTTACTTTTATTATTAAAAAGACTAAAGCATTGCTCCTAGCAATTAAATCCCGAAAGGCTATTTCATTAAATAAACAACGGATTTCTTGCTTATCCGAATTGTCAATTAGACGAATTACTTTTTTTTTTTTTTTTTTTTGTGGGTCTCGGTATCATTTTACCGTGTACAGAGGACACATAATAATTATTTCTTTGACACCCAAAATATCAAATTTTATTGAAATCTCAGTTGACACCTACAGTATTCTCATATTCGGTGATTTTGAAATTCTTCAGTAAAAAAAAATTCCTTCGACGCCACCAAAACATCAAATAAATATTAATAAAGCCGAAAAATAACCGAGGAAAAAGTCATTTAGAAAATAAAACACAATTTTTTTTGGGAGGAGAAAAAAACAAATTTCGAAATCAAATGAACTTTATATTTCATATTTTTTTGTCTGATTTTTCAATTTTCCTTCACTCTTAATACATGTAGTTACTGAATGCAGCTAGTACAACTAGTTTGTATACGTCGTAGCTTGTTTACTTCGATAATTATGATTAACCGGCATTAATAATTAAGGATATAGTGCTAGTTAAATACATCTCATCTAACAAAAAGTAATAGAGCTGACGTGTTAACACGTAAGCTTGTCTGGTGCACTTCGCTGACCACTTCAATCCACATCGGATTTAGAGCTTTTCTAATCTGGCTTAAATTAGATATGGTTACAACTCAATTAATATTTGATGATTCATAAACATGACACCATAGGTTTACTCAAAACTTCTTTTCCCCCCCTCCCCCCATCAGTAATGCTTTGATGTTTACCTAACATAGTGCAGATAAAAAGATTAGAAGCATGGCATATAATAAAACTCTCAAATTAAAATTTTAACCCTCAATAAAAATATAATATATAATTTATAAAATAATAAGACTTTTTAAAAACAAAATACTAGACACGCGACAGAAAACTGCATGTTTCAAATGAAAATAAATACTTGCATAATTAAAAATATAATAATTGTTAAATTTTCAAAGCTTCAATTAAGGATAAAAAAATGCAAATGTGTTCCTGAGTCATAAACAAACCTTGGATATTACGCTCGTTGAAATAACAATTAAATCTCGTTGCTATCTTACCATCTAAATTTATTTAATCTTCGTTTTACACTCATCTTAATTTATTAAACCACGCGTCTAATCTATGTTGAAAATATCAAAAAAAGAAAAATTTTAATTAATATACCCGGTACGGTAGTTAAAAAGAAATTTTAATCTAGTTTTAGAAAAATATTTTACTAATTCTTTTACCACCACAGCTTTAAATCAAGATTACTGCGTTAAACCTTAATTAAGAAATCCAATTCTGTAGTAAAGAAAATAATTTTCGCATTATAACTTTATAATTAGAACCTCTTTAGACCCCAATATCAAGACATCTCGCATAATTTATTATTTATTTTACAAATCTTAATTACGACAAACTCTCATTAACGCTACCTTAAGTATCTACTGTGTATTCTATAAATTTTGTATGACACAACAAAAAGTGCTACGGTACCGCTAACTTTAGCACATGTAAATGTGGGCATTTACTAGCTGGTGTAGCCAATTCATTTTATCCACCGTATAGGCATAATTTTGATTTAGTTCGATTAGTCAAAAATAATTATCATCTAAGATATTATCTCAAATAAATTAAATATCTCGTGGTCCTTCTAGGATTCAGTAGATTTTGCCAACATTTTTGCTTTAGATATTATGACGCTTACCCAATACAGTATTATTATACTTTGATAAGCTAGTCCTCACATTTCCTAAATTACTATAATAATATCATCGTAGCCTTAAGATAAAACGCTCAAAACCACAGTCCTTGCCATTATCCAGTTAAATTAATAGTAGCTTTCCGAGTTTTCTACAGTAAATCGTAAACCACAAGAGTTCCATTTACAAGTACAAAAAAAATTTGAAATTTAAATTTGACTATTTTTTTAAGTCAGTATGATGAAACTTTTATGCAGATACAATCTTTGTAGCCTACATGTACTGTAGTTTAAGGCCACAAAATAGTACTCTAAACAAAAACCTACTGCGTTGCTAATAACTCAATCACCAAAATAAACAACTTACTATGGTTCACAACGTTTACTTAACAATTTTGTAAAGAAAATATTCATGCTACACTGCAAACTTGTATTTCGAAAATAGTGATCTTCCGACTATACTGTAGAATCAGTAGAGAGAAATCTTTCAATGAAATGTAATACTGGAGTACATGTGCAGTACTAAGCATCATACTGTACGTAATGCGCGAAGTAATTTTGAGTAA
This sequence comes from Polydesmus complanatus, assembly GCA_034692225.1. Lineage (NCBI taxonomy): Eukaryota > Metazoa > Arthropoda > Diplopoda > Polydesmida > Polydesmidae > Polydesmus > Polydesmus complanatus. Next base: position 50,168 of record JAQGAZ010000057.1, read on the forward strand.
TTAATTTATTCGTCAAATTATTTTTTTCTTTAAAATAATAATAAAAAAAAAAAAAAGGTCAACAACCATACAAATGCTTTTATCAAAAACTTGAGTGTACGCGCCGCTCCAATAACGATCGTAAAACTCCAGACGAGATCTGAATAGTAAATAACTTCCTGTTTTAACATTCCTGGAAGCTAAGAAAATCCAACTGAGCAAAAGAAAAATTTTATTTTTTAAAAAAATTATATTGTCTTTCTCAATTTGACTGGCCTTAATTAAATAAACAAATTAGAGCTAATTCGATTATCTTAAAATATGAAATCCCACAGAGTCCAATTTCGACCCAACTTTTAACCTCATCCTTCGCATCGTCGTCATACAAGCTGCCCCGCTTATAAATTACCAGTAGCATTCTATAATCGCCTCAAACGAAAATAACGCTTCCCGAAACAAAATAGCGATGAAAGAACACGTGCTCAGGTAAGCGTATCGTTCCATCGAACGAGGAAAAACCTTAACCTTATGAGAAAAAGGAGAAGAAGCTCTTAAGGTGAGCGCGCGTCGCGCGAGTTGAAAATTAATGTCATCACGTTTGGCGAAATGTCACGCGCGGGCACCGTCGATTTCGAGGAGTCTAGGAAAAAAGTCAACGTATACCGAATGACCTTTCCAAAAATGAATATCTTACACATGAGCGATCAGTTGAAGATGAGCCAAGCCACCTTAATGAAAACGGATCAATCGATAGAACGCGCGTCCCCGGCCGTAATAGGGGGAGGAGCCGTTTCGTTCACGTGCAAACGCGAAAAAGAGAGGAGTGAAATACGTAAATAATAATAATAATAAAAAAAAATGTTAATGATAATGGGAGAGGTAATACACTTTATTCATCTGGAAGTACGTGTTCTAATTACAAAGTCGACAGCTAAAAAGTCTTTAATTTAATTAGCCCCATCGATTTTGACGATTCATTTCGTTAGAGAGACTTAAACGCATTCAAATTCCGTATTAACATTCCCGCGCGCTACGACCGCATACAGTGGGACACGTCATCACCTTTACTCTTTATCGCTTAACAATAATTAGCGTCGCCAAAAATTAATCAAATATTCATGCGATTTGCGGGTAAACAAAAATGAAAACAATAACCTAGAAAACTGTTCATCAACTCTTGTCTACAGTACCCACAATGCATCTATTTAGATCGCGACACACCTGCGAACGGCTAGATAACGGGTAATGTCCTAAGTAGAACGGTGCGCGGGGAGATGTTTGAAGGTGGGGGGGGGGAGATGTGAGAAAAGACAAAAACTAGGTCTGCACAGTTATCATCGAGTGAGAAAATTGAAAGGAAGAACAGGCGGGGGTGTTGATATTCGAGGCGAAAGGTAAAACAGTCGCTGCTTCTCCGCCAACAACCAAATCAAAATGCTATGATGTACAATCTCTCCTCCCCCTCTCTCCTCAAAAAAATGATAATAATAAAAGTAGAAAAAAGAAAAAAAAAATCCCGATGAAAATGGCTTTTTTTGGAGTGATGCCAGAGAGTGTATTCAACGAGTAGACGCCAAAATGTTACCTCAAATTTGGCTCCCAGTCCAAATACGTGCAAGTACCCCCCCCCCCCCACACACACATACACAGACCCTTCCTCATTCTCCTTCGCTGGGTGTACGATTTTAATAGAGACTCGTGAGACCAATTTTTCCTGGCACCTAATCTCGTTGAAATATAACTGCGGCTCTTTTCCTTTTCAGACACATAACTGCAAGAAGAAAAAAAAAAGGCCATCTCCCTCCCCCCTATTCTATTGCACTTATAATTTGGAGAACAATGCTTTTCATGCGCAGTTCCATCCGTAATTGGGAACGCGAAATTAAGATGTACTTGCCGAAACTTTACTTGATAATTATAAAGTTTCGCTGGATACGCGAGGAGCGTATTATAATAATTGACTAATCATTAGTTTTTTGAATAGGTAAAAATGAAACGGGAGCATTAAAACATCGTCTAATTTGATATTCACCCTCAAGTCTCACGGGGACTTTAGCCCCTGTTCATCCCCAAAAGTGGCTCAAGTGTAAGCCATCAAGCATAATGCGCATTCGAATTATTATGATGGTTTGTCACGCTTTTAAGCTTACGAAAGGGGTCGGAAAATGCGAATTTTGACCAGAGAGGGGAAATTAATGAAATGACCGAATTCGACATTATTTTGGTCAACGACTCGATTACGCTATTTTAAATTAGAAACGATTGGAATAGTCATACAGAGTGGTTCAAAGAAATGTACTCCCAGAGCTGATTTCAATAGCGATATATTGTAGAATGTTATCTCAAAAGATGACATTAATTGCATGGCTCCAGCATGCCGAGGACAGAAGTCCCAATAGAAAATTTATGAATACAGTATTATGTTTTAGAAAATTTATTCACCTAAAATAATAAAAAATATTTTTAACCAAAATTGAGACAGTATTATTGCTATTTAAACGTCCAGAGATATGTGTGGGTAAATTTATTTTTGACCACTCTGTAGATAACTATGTTACCGTATTGCGTGCAGGGTAAAGATAAAGCGTAATAAAATCAATTTCCAAAATTCCTTAAGATCCATTGAAATATTTCTTATTCCCATTAATCATTATTCATGTGTATTATTTTATATTGCTGCGTACTACTAGAAAAAATCTTTTAAAATTTAGCAGCAGTACTTGTTCCAAAAAAACGTATGCGCCAATCTATTAATAATTCGTCGGCTTAGTCTTATTAATCTCTTAATGGAAACTGAAATCAAAATAAACTACTCGTAGATGCATTCTGGTGGCAACGCTAGACCCGCCCACCGTGGACTTTCTTTGAAATACTGTACGCAACATCCACAAAACATGTTATAACAAGAGACTATGTTATTATTCTTGCGTAACGTAATAAACTAATAATTACGAGATTCAAATTTCTTCATTATAAAGCATATTCCAACAATACTGTAATGTAAATCCAACATGAATGAAAATGAAACACGTAGTGGCCCCAATTATTTAGAAGAGCATAATTATAATAGCGCATATTTAAATGTTATTACACATAATTTATTAATTTAATAATTTGTCCGTATGGATTCCCGATGAAAACTAGGTTAAATATTTATGCCTATACATTATATGTACTGTATAATACTCGTAAATTTCTCGGCTGCGATGAAAATACGAGTACATGTACAGTATATACTGTTTTTTCTCTCCAGAGAAATCGATGTCGAAGCTACTCATTCACCCAACTCTCAAAATAATTACTATTTAATTATCTTATCACCGACAATAGAATCTCCGTCATTATTTAAAAAAAAAAAATAAGCCACCGCGTGCAAGCAAAACCTACTGTATTTCCTTCAGCGCGAAAATGCTAATGATAAAAAAAAAAAAAAATGGAATAATAATAATGCAGCGCTTACCTCGAGCGTTCGTCCCTGATTTCGACAAAACGAATCAATGCCAAAACAACACTATTTAAAATTCTCTCCGTTAAGTCATATTAAAGATCCTATCAATATTCATACACGGAAATTGGCAGCGGGGTCGGCAATGATTATACAAATTTCATTATATTTCCCGGCGCCATTGAAATTTACCTAACAAATCAAAAAAAAGGAAAAGCAATTACTTAAAAAAAAACAAGTTAACCAGAAGGACCTTGCTTGCAATCACGTGCAAAATTCCAAGTCAAATCGTCGTATTCAAAACATTGTTTTTCATTTAATTACGGCTCGATAACTAATGCAATTCCCATATTCTAATGCGTATGGGCACGTAGCCAACAAGCTCAAAGTTGGGGAAGGGAGAAAATCTATATCGAAGTAGTAGCCCAGCGAATATAACAGTTCCGAAGAATATTTTGTACAATTGAGTCACTTGGTCTTATAACATGAGTTCATACGGAATTAAACGAGCATCTCCGAACAATGCTATAAAATGGGTGTGTAATAAGTACACGTCACAAAAATATTAAAAAAAAAAATTAATTAGATTTTAATTTTTATTTATCAAAAAAAAAACCCCATTCTAAAATTTCTTATGAATGAGATTTTAAAACATTAATTTGAAGGACTCCGCGTATATTCAATTACATGCACATGTTTTATGAAGTCGTTTGATGAAATTTAAACCTTGGAATAGCAAAACTCGATCTCATACTGTATGTAACAGTATATTATACCTTAATTATTATTCTCGTACCAGTAATAAAAAGCCAACTTTTTGTTTTGGCCGACTACGTGTAAAAAGCTTATTACGAAACATTGTTATAGTGTTGTTGAATCTTTCAGTTACGAAACAAAAACAACAATTAACTAGTCACCAACAATAAACACAATGGCGCTGTAGTAGTGCATAATATACCACACGCGGCTTTAATCAACATGAAAATTACTTGATATGACAGCTTCCAATTTCAAACTCTGAAAAGAATATTTGAAACGGAGTGGCTCAAATAATTGATGACATCCTGCTCCTGCTCTACAGCATTGTTATTCACCTCCAGCAAATTTGATTTTTACAAGTACAGTAACACGACCTCAACTCGATCTGCCTGTGTATATTCTATTAACACAACACGAGGAAGAGTTATTTATGCGTAAATTTAAGAAGTAAAACTATTTAAAAAAAAAAAAAAACGAGAATGTAAACAGCTTTTTAGATGGAAAAGAAAAATCTGTTAGAAGATTATGCAAGTGATTTGATGTGCATGTTTTTTGCAAACGTCTATTTATGTCTGCCGCGAGCACCAATAATAATTATTATTAATTTAAAAAAATAAAAATAAATAAAACTTGAAAAAATAAATTCGTCAATTATTTATTTAGCTAACGAAATCTTTAATTTAATTTCTTATTATTACTCGCACAATACCCTTTTCAAAATTTTATTACAGCACTCAAACAGTTTAATTAAAATTACTTCATTAATGCAAATTCCTTTTGAAATTTTTTTTTTTTTTTACTGTAATTCTATTTTTTAAGCTGCTTGTTATGGTCGATTGCCTAATTGTGAGGCACGCGCTCGAAACAAAATGAAAAAAGAAAATAATTTTCGAAAACCTCTGTAATTCGAAGATTTAGACCATTCCCTTCGGCTCACTAGCAAAAACCTCTATAAAATTTCTAACCTAAAACTGAACAAAAAATTCTGATTTTTTTTTTGAATAGTTGAAGTTCTATAAAATATATTATTCGAAGCGAAAATTGTGATCACTGACTACCTGCATGGAAACAAGATATTGTACGCCATCGTAACAATATGGATCAAAATTATTGAATTCGAAATATTCAAAAGCGATACCAAAATAACATAACTTTTTTTTTTTTGAATAATAAAAATCATTTCTTTAAAAGAAGACCTAAAATATTTTTCGTTCATAATTATAATTGAAACCTTCGTAAACCTCGCTACATCAAAACCCTAAGATATCGAAAATTTTGCTCTTCCCGTGAAAGTCGATATAGCTATATCGAAATTAAATGGTAAATTACAATTGAAATTAAAAGTCTTTTTCAATATATCGATTCAAACCATTTTTACGTAAGCGTAATTAATTTTTTAAAAAAATAATAATAAAGTCGATGTATTTAATACCAGTTAAGGAAACCATGACAAAATGAGAACTTTATCACTTCATGGTGTTTACGGTAGTAGAACGTGCAACGCTAACCTGCGCGTGTACTGATCCATAGATCAGTGATGCTCAACAAACCATTTGGCGAGACATTTTGACACCTCACAGTTTTTTGCTTGCCGCAAAAAAAAAAAAAAAAATTCTAAACAAAATAATGGATCCTGGTATAAAATATCCGTTTAGGAACTGTAACTACTGTACTCGTACATACACGGATCCTCGATAGAGTTTTGACTGTGGTAAAAGCTACCCTGACTTTAGCCAGCGCCACTTGCTTTATTAAGCCTAATTAAAAACGTTCGTTAACTTAATAATAACAAATTAGATTTAAAATCCAATCCGAAAATTAGTTTCCGGAATTTGATTGCAGTCACCAACTGTTGAAAAATTGCAACAACAGAAAAAAAAACAACAACCTTCCGCAACGTTTCCTCCGCGTCCATCACTCATTCAATTAGCTGTATCTCTCCACTACGCAATTTCCAATTGTAATTAACTTTACAAATCCTCTCGCCGTGTCACGATCCTTTGGTCATTAAAGCCTCCCCAGTGAACAATTTTCGCGTCACAAGATTAAGCACAACGCTTAAAAAGAAATAGTGGGAGTGGGGGGAAGAAATCATATTGAACTAATGCATTGCTTTTATTGGTTTCATTTCTCAACAAATATTTGTTGTTTATTTTTCATCATACGTTGGTATTGTATTTAACAGTAGTCTGTGTTTAACTTTTACATTAAAAACTATTACGACCCACTTTGTGACTTCCCCCGGAACTTCTTTATCTTTCTCAAATCCCGGATGACATAACAATAAAAAGTTTTTTTTTTTTTTTTTAAATTATTTTTTAGAAATAAAAAGATGAGCAGACAATTCGACAAGCTGTGTCAATATGCACTGGCAATCTTATTAGCAATGTTTGTGTATTTCACTTTTTATCGGACTTCCGGGTTTGATAAGTCTGAAGTAATATTTGACTCGGGAGCGCGTTCCCTTTCCTATAGGACCAATAAACATAGTACACAAAGATGAACTCTAGCGACCAAAATTGCACGATCGTTTGTACCGAACTACATGTAGAAATGCTTCATCTGCATTGATATAACCTCGCGAGGAATGCGTGCCATTTTTATTTGCATAGTAGCAAATCTCAAACTTTCTTTTTTTTTTAAAAAAAAAAAAATTAGTTTATTGAACGAATTAATAGAAAGGAAGAAAAAAAATTGAAAAGCAGAGAAAATCAAAACAAAATACGACATTCCTCTAGAGATTCCTCCGCAGTTAATTATCATATTTTGTGAATTAAATTTTTGTTTTTCCTTTCAATAAATATAATAATTATTTGACTAAATAAAATAAATTGAATAACCTCCATGTCGGCAATTTTATTAAACTGTGTTGAACTCGGCGTCGGCGATATCCTTTCCATTTTCTTCGCACGCAACTCTGCATAATTCCCCATGAATTAAATATTAAAATAAACTTCTAAGTCTACTACAGTACAGTAAATCTCTATCTTCATGTACTGTACTTGGTACTTTCAAAACGCAAAAAAAAAAAAAAATTAAATATTTTTTTAATTTTCTAATTTCAATTGTCATAATAATAATAATTATTAAATGTATTTTTAAAAAAAACTTAAATTTTTAATACCGTACAGGTACTGTTTCTACAGTTCTACTGGTACGAGTGAACAACCACCTCTACGAAAATCCTGAAAAAAATAATCTCGACTCAATCGAAATGCGCTTATTAAAATCTAAAATTTCGTTAGAGAAGTAATTTTGTAAAAATAAATACGCTGAATCCTGAAATGACGCGGTTAATTCTTAAGAGCTTCAGAAACAATGTACCGGTGGGCTAACATGGAAAAATTCGGTTCCAAAATTTAATAATATTACAGTCTCGGTGAATTGGGAAATGAATACACGCACTAGACATTAATTATGTAACGTGAGTAAAGCAAAAAAAAAAATGTTGAAAATCACAGTTCTCACCATGTTAAATAGCTTGAGGTTATCAATTCACCCACAACCCTTTCCTTTCAAGTAAATGACCTGTGATTTCTACCTCGAATTTAATTCATGCATACGAATTTATTAAGCGTTCATTAGCTGAATTCACTCACTCAAGGCAAAGACAGCAATTGAAAAAGCCGATATAAAATAAAGTAATCTAGAGCCCATTATTTTGATTTCAATATTTTTGCCTTTTCCTCGAATCGAGTCTTGTAAACGAAATTTTCATAATTTAGCTCCAATATTTTACCGAGGGAAGATTTAACGCGCGGATTTAATCAGAAATAAAGATTGAAGAGTAGATGAAGAAGATTGAGAAAGAAAATAATAATTATGTAGAGCAAAATTAAAAGATTTTTGAGAGAGGAATCCCTCCGCAAGGTCGTCGGGTGCAGCACTCGAATCACTTCGCCCGTTTCACACGCACAAACAAAATGTATCAAATTTTATACTGAATGAAAAAATTAAAAGTCCTAAAACAGCTCGAAATATTGAAAATTCGATAAAAAAAAATTATCGCAATAAAATAACATTGGCGAACCATTCTAACTGCTGCAGCAACACACCTGATTTGAATACGCTAGCTTATGAAAATAAAAAAATAACTAAAGGCATTAATCTTATAAGATACATTTTCTTAGAATTTGTGTTACAGAGATATTATACGTTAAGCTAGATCAAAATTTCGTTATCTTTTAATTCCTTTTTCAAATACACAACTCTGTTGAAATTGATGCGACGCAGAAAAAATTCCCAAAAAATATCCTCAAAATTAATTCATTTACCGGTACATGTGCGCCCAACTCTAATTATTTTTTAACATAACCAAAAACATAAAAAAATAATTATTTAACCCTTAAACACGAAATATATTTTCGATTCTAATAACTTACAAAAAGAAAATACTGCAACTCCCAAGCCTTCAAATTGACCCCCTCCCTCAAATCGATGCTGTTTCACGATGAAATTCCTTTTAATATTCCACCATAAACATTACGGTAATAAAAATCTTTTTATTAAAAGAAAAAGAAAAAAAAAATCAGCGCGCTCAATTCTATAATAATATTTAATAAACTCTTATTCTTGACAGCCTCCGCGATTTTATCGGTCGAGTTAATAAACGCCGGGATATAATCACGTAAATACCTTTTCAACCGAAAAGCGCTTGGGCTAAGCGAAATTAATACTCACAAATTGTTGATCATAAAGTCAACACACCCCAAACCAAAAGCGAGGAAAATCATAATAATAAATAGAAATGGGGAGCGCGCGGCTGGAATTGACCTCACCGCCGATGTCATTCCCACCTGTTGATCAATTTTTTTATTACTTTTGTTTACGGTAATAGTCGCCGGCCGAAAAAATGTTTCTTCTCCGGACCCAACTTTTTCCCGCCGACGTGAGATTTCCCCACATCAAAGAAACGTCACATTTCGTCGACGTTAATTAACGCAATAAACTATTGTAAACTTAAAAAACAAAAATTATTCTACTTACGGTAATAATCAGCGACCGACATAAATGAACGGGTTTGACGTGTGTGGAGCGCGGCCAGTGAAGGGAAAGGGGGAAAGAAATGCGAAACGTGTTATTAGGCGTCGGGAGAAAACAACTTTTTTCCGAGTTGTTGGTTCGCTTCGTCGACGATTACACTCTTCACGATTATTATAACCCCACGTGGCAAGTAACAATTAAAAATTACGATTGAAAAATTAACTGTTTGAGATGAAGTTACACAACTTTTCCGCCTTTAATACTATAGGGTATAATTCATAAAAATATAATATTTTTTTTTTAATAAAAAGAAAAGAAGAAAAAAAAAACGAAGTGTTTTTGACTTACATTGGTGGTTGATTGCTGCGCTCAATTGGCGGTTTGTCAAACGGCAGATTTTTACGCGATATCCGACTAAAACTCAAGAAATTTCTGTCAAACGCCGAACACGAAAGCCCGAAATTAGAAAATTGTTATATTGTTTGGTAATAAAATGCGCTAATGGCATCGAACCATACGAATGTTATTATTCTTCGGAGATTATTGATGGATCAAAAAATTTGAAGCGGGAGGAATAGGAAATGAGAGCGAAGGAACAATGGCGACCTCTAGCGAGTGCCACCTCTACTACAACGGATGGTTCCCAACCTTTTTTGTTTTGCGTGCCATTATTATTTTATTGGGGAAAAAATAAAGAATTATTCTGCATTAATTTTGTTAATTTCAAATGACACACCTAAATTTTCTAAAATTTGATTTTTTCAATAAATTAAATAAAATATAAACATTAGAGAGGGCACACAGTACAGTATTAAAAAAAATATCATTTCATCTTGAAAAAAACACGAAACGTTTAACCAAAATGCTTATACAATTTATTAAATATGACAAAAATGTTATATGAACTATACATTATAATTATTAAACAAGAAAAATAGATGCTTTTCCGAGAGTAAACATCGCTTCGTTGATTATTCTTTCTTCAATATCAGCCGAGAATTAACTTGAAAATAATCGTCAACGTATTTAGAGCAATAAGAGGAACTTGAATAGAACAAAATTAAAATTATTAAATATTGCGTAGGCGATAATAATAGCAACAATTTGTTATAAATATATTTCAAATTGATAATAAAAAAGTTTGGAAAAATGATTTACTTCTCATAACTGTTCTCACTGATCTTACAAGATTCACCACTTGTGCTTTCACTCCAGGTTCTTCACCAAATCCTCTGCCTTGTTCAACTCCCCAGCCAACTGAAATAAGTATCACAATTCATTAAGTTTAATGCACAATATTTATAATATTTTTGCCGCAATTGGATTATTAACTACTGTATATTTGACAGGTTCCTGTGTTCAAAAGTTTCGTACTAAGCGCAGCACAACTTACGAATTCGGATCCCACCAATGTGCTTGTACTTACTTTTAGCCAAAAATCTTTCTTCGTGAAGAACTGCAACTGCGTTTACGCAAAGTAAACCAGCTTCGTATAAATTCCATAAAGTTATCGCCATCGTTCAATCAATTTGGCCAACGCTGCTGCAGTCAGCAAAATATAATATAAAAAAAGAAGTGCAATGAAAAATGTTCCTCAATCTTTAGTCACCGCGACCCATTTTTTCGTAGGCAAGACTCCGCCCAACTGATTGGGGGAGCAAAGAACTTGGCGACCAATACATTCGTGAGGAGGGAAGAGTACTTTTTTTTAAAAAATATTTATTAATATTTTTTTATTAGAAAATTATTATGTATAGAAATAAAATTAGTGCAAAAGCTATTACAGCGATTTGTATTAATCGCATAATTATGGGAATTTTGTTTCTCTAGATTTTTCTTAATTAATTTAATTACTATGTACCGGTATTATAAAAATCCAAGCACTGTAGCAATAAATTCGGATAAAATATCAAACATTATAATACAATGTACAAACTCACAAAATGTATTTTATTTGATGATTGCTCATTATGTTCAAACACAAACAAATACGTACAAAAACTACAAGTTTTTGAATCATGACTATTTCAACAATAACAACAACAAAACAAAAACAAAAAAAATTCTGAAGTAAAACCTGCAAAAAAGGCTTTTTTTTTTCTTCTTTTTCTTCAATATTTTACATGTGTATATAATCTTTATAAAATACAACAATAACTGATGACACACATTAGTTTCGATTTATCAACACGAGTTTTTCCACTTTCGCCAATAAGCATTTAAAATTAACAAAATTGGCAAAAAACAAAAAACATACCGATTTCTACACTCAAATATCTGCTCATTTTAACAGTAAAACCTGAGACTCGCATTCTTATTATACACCGGCAAACTCATCTAAACTAACAAGCCACTACAACTAAATGTAAACTAAAAATATCTTTTAGTAGTTCGGTGGAAAATTTTTAAAACAAGAGAAAGATAAAACTTTAATTTTGTTTTACGCCCAAAAATAACGCTAAAATCTAACTAGCGCAGATGCCTATAATTTTTATGATTGTGACATGAACTTCATAATAAACACCTTTTAAAACTCATTTTGTAAAAATAACCTAAAATTTTTGTTGTAAAAAGTTTAAAATATAAAAAAGGCAAAAAATTTTTTCTATCAACAATCTCGTTTAGTTCAGCGACAAAAACTTTACTTTAGGAAAGAACGAAAAGTAAAATGAGTATCTTGAATCAGTATTTGCACATAAAACTAGTAAAATCCTTTCTACGTGTTAACTTGAAATCGCGTAATATGAAAACACTCAATTTGAAAAAAATGGCGATTATATTTACATCATCATCGCTTTCAAAGCTTCAACTTTTTATTATTATTATTAAATATGCGTTGTATTGTGAAGCACTTACCCTGTCACTCAATTTTCTAATTCTATTTTCTAAATAGCACCAATATTTTGTCAAAAATGACTTACGATAAAACTGACAGTAAAATCTTTTCTAATAAGATGATACTATTAACTATCAACATTAATCTTTCAAGATTAAACCCACTTAAAATGCAAATATGCAGCAACAATTCATTATTTTCAAAAACAATTTCAGTTTTCCAACATTATTTTTAAACCATCACTGGTTCATCCTTAGTGTAGGTTACTTTCAAAGGCTGATAAAGGGATAAAAAGCACTTGACGTTTGAAGAAATCGGGCTGTCTGGTTCAACCAAAATTGCGTGACGTTTATTTGTTCCTGTAAATCTCGATGGAGGCCGACGTTTTGCTGGTGGAGCGGCTCGGTTTTTTGTATAGTGATGCAAGGAAGGAGGAGTTACTGAAATAAAATTTAAACTTAACTACCTGTGATAAAATAATAATTATTAAGAACCATCTATCATGACCTAATGAAAGCCATTGCAGTTCAAGTTAACATATAAAATTTTCTTAAAATTAAGTGATGTGCTTATAGTTGTTAATAATTATAATTAGTAACGTTACAATGAACATTAGTTGATAAGATATTTACAAAAAATTAATAAGGGAGAAAAAAAAATTAATAAGATTTATGAGCTCACAAATATTATAAGGTGAACAAATTAAAAATGTTAAACACAACCAAACAAACTCTAAAAATGTTGCGCATGCAATTTGGAAAAAGTGCAAAGAACAGTTACCATGGAAGTTTTGAAAGGAGGATAAGCTGAAGATTTACTCAGGCACAAGACTCGTCAAAAACTATAAACATGAAATAAGATAAAGATACCTTTAAACAGTAATCCAAATACAAGAATAAGTGAAGGATTTTTTAATGATATAGAGTTTATACTTAAAATTACAATTAAAGACCAGAATAATAATTTCAGAAAATAAAAGTAATTTAATTCCTTACCAGGTAAGTCGAACGTAACGGCATATTCCTCGTGTTGAGCACTATGAGGCGCTTCGTCTACGCTGCTAATGCTGCTTCCCATATCCATGCTCAACATGTCGTCATCTGAACACACTCGTTTCAAAGTTGGCAGCTCAGAAGTTAAAAGAACTCTTTAAAAAGTTGAAATAAAATTTTTAAAATTTTGTTTTCGCACAATTAAAATAAAATCAACAACTTACTTTTCGTTTTTCAACGATTCGATTTGTTTACACAATATAAATTTTTCCGTTTCACTTACATCACTTTGTGAAACAACGCTTTCTTGCGAAGTTTGCAGAGACTTTTTATTTAAAAGAAATAAAAAACGGTAAAGATTATACACGATTGCATGTGATCATAAAAGTTTTACAATAAGTCTTACCTTCTGCGATTGTAAAGAATTTAATCTGCTGGAAGCTTTATGACAAGCCATGTCGAGGGTGTCAATATCCGCTAAAGTATCACATAATTTCTTTAATTGTTCATCGATCATATGTTCGATGCACCTATTAAATAAATGCAAATTGAAAATGTTTACAAATAAAAAATATAAACAAAAGAAAAACTGCTTACAATGTTTGTTTGGCAATATCGTTCAAACTATCTTGAGCATTTACACATTTGTCAGTACGTAAAATACAAGGGGCAAATACAATGGCTAAAGAACTTGCAGACATAAAGTTTGATTCTTCTTCTTGTGCAACCCTAAAATAAACTCAATCTTTAACATTTATCTCTACGTAGCCATGCAATCTTAAAATGTATTACCTTGCTAAATGAAAAACTAATCGTTCTAATAAATTGTAGTTATCGCGAGGAAGTTTATTAACAATTGCAAATATGGTTAAAATTCTTTCACTTTCATCACTAACGTCAGTCGCTCGAATAAAATCGTCGTAAGCTTCAAATGTTAATAATGGTTGAGGCATTTCCCTAAAAAATGCTTTTAAGACGGTGCACAAAACATGAACCGGATATTCATCATAGTCCACTTTTTCAAAGTCTTAAAAAATAAATAAATAAAAATCATTCTAGTAGAAAATAAATTTTATCAAGTGTAATAAATTACCGTTTTCTAATTCTAATTTTAATTGTTTAACTTTGGATGATGATCCCGATTTCCTATAAATTCCTTCTGTGTAAAGACCTTTAATCTCAATAGTTGTTATTAGCCTGTCTGCAACTTCTGGCACTTTTAAATTCTCCTTCACTAAAACAGTTAATCTAACACCGAAAACTCGAGCACCCTAAAAATATTTAATCACATCAATTATAATCAATTAAAAATAACAATTGCAACAATATTACATTCAAAGAATGATCCGTGTCTTCCTTACACGAACCAGTGATTTTGGTATAGCACTTTTTATGACACGTTAGCTTGCACTCTAAATATTCACAAATTACAATTTAATTAGTTCAAGACATTAAAAAAAAATAATAAAAATGTACTTTGGCAAACAAAGCCCTTATCCATAAGCCACATGAAGGAAGAACAAATTTCACATGCCGTAGGAATATTTACGACAACCAAAACAAATAGATGTCCTAAGTGATTCTGGAATTTGATAAATAAAATTAATTTTAATGAAAACAAAATATTTTTAAATCGTATCAATTTTTCCAACCAGTGATTGATCTTGTCTTTTCCTTTTTTCTTTTTTAGTTTTATTAGATGGCTTTTCTTCAGTTTTTTGCTGTTTAGAAACAAATTCATCCATAAAACCCCTAAATGCGTTGACTCCCATCGTGACAGGAAAAGTGGCGCTACTTTGTTCTTGACGGCAAACATTATCCATCGCCTGTTCAAAACTGGTAATAAGATCTCTGTATTTTATGCACAATTGTCCTTCCTGAATAATAAATTAAAAACGTACAGTGTAATACCGGTATATAATTATAGAATCGGCATTTATACCTTAGCAGCCACAGAATATGTGCTAATCAGGTGCGCTTTAAAAGCCCGAAGAGCTTTTTTGAACACAACATCAGCAATGGTATCGCGTTTTCTACCCGATTCTTCCATTTGACAAATCTAAAAGTAAAACATACAATATCAGCAAAGTCAATCAACCTCAATAATTACTAAAAAAATAATGTTTACCTTTTTAGATATAAATTCGTCCATATTTTTCAATTCCATTACATCAGAGATAACCCTGTCTGTCCTATCTAGATACTCCATTGTCCTATGTAGATTCCAGTTTCCAGACTGTGGGGCATCAATCCTAGTTATAGTAGGTCGTCGTTTATTTAGTGCTGGAGGGCTGCGAGGGGAACAAGGCCATTTATTTGCTTGCTGAATACAACGCGGATGAACAACGGCTCCACAATCTATTTAACAAATTTAAACTCCTAATTTAACCCATTTTGAATCAAAACGATTATTAAGTGTAACAATTAAATACCTTGACAACGATAACCTTGGCTGAATATAACAGCCATACTCTTCTCGCAAGTTATACAAGATTCAGTTTTTGTAAATTTATTTACGGCCTTAAAATTATGTTGAGTTTGTTGTAAAGTGATTGGCGAGTAAGTTGACGTCAACAATAGTCTATCAACGTTTGCCACAGGGACAGAAGACGGTAAGGAAGCACAGGCAAAATTGTCAATTAGTGAAATATCTAATAGTAAAAAAAAAAAAAATTTTTAATAAATGTGTATTAATGTAGTCATGGGCAAAAGTTTACTATCGATTGGGCTGTGTTCAGGAGTAAGAGAAGGACTATGACTATTCATCGCTAAATCTTCACCACCGGATTCATCACTATCATCTCCACTTGTATGATTTCGATTCTTTTTTCCTAAAACTAAATAATAGCGTGAGCACGAAGACCATCAATGCCCTGTATAATTAACATATTACATTCCATCGCTCCCTTCAAATGTTTTCTTGCTCGAATAAATGGATTTTTATTAATAATGTCTTCGTTTCTAACTCTATTTACAGCATCCGATTCTTTAATTGTTATACTTTCAACAGTAGAACTTTCTTTTACAATAGTTTTATCCTAAAAATAAAAAGTGGTTTTAGTATTTATTGTAAATCTAGCATCGATTAATAAATTTCTAACTGCAAATTTTGGCTTAATTGTGACTATAGGTTGTTCGTTGCTTGATGATGCTCTAGCAGATTTGCTTCTTTTAACCGAAAACTGCAAGACGTTATAATTATTAAAGTACTATATTAAAATACAGTAATATCAAGATTTATTGCAATACCTTTCTAATTGGCCTTCTCAGCATTTCTTCGAAAGGTATTTGTGGTTTTAATTCGCTGTGTGATGGCGATATAGTACTAAAAACATTATTATAATTAAAACAAATTTTAATTAAAAATTAACTGAATTATTTACCTAGGGATACTTCTTCTAGGTTCTTGACTAACGCGCTTTGCAGGAGATAATAAAGTTAATTCATGAAAATTTAAATTTGTGCTTGGTAAGGAAGCTCTCGGTTGACTTTTACTGGAGTAAGATAGAATTGGTTCAACTTGAAGAGTTTCTGCTTCAGAATCTTCTTGAATTCCACTGCTCCTAAATAGTGTAATCGAAACAAATAAATATTTCAGATTTTAGTAACAAAATAAATTAAACATTACTCTTCAGAATCTCGGTGTTCACGAGGTAATGGTAAACGCTCGATACCATATAAACGATCGCTTTCTAATTCTTCCTGGCTGCTAGCTTTTGACAAAAAAGCTTCATCGCTTTGAGGTGAATGACTATCCGGAATGTCATGCTGTTCTTGTAGTTTTCGTTCAACGTTTTGTAAATGCAATCGCGTCTCTTCTTCATCTTTCTTTTTACGTTCAGATTGCAGTTCCCTAAAGCGAGACCGTGCTTGTTGTCCTCTAAAACACCTTTGAACAAATGTAATTCCCTGTCGTAACTTTTGAAAACGTTTCTTTTCTCGATAACCTTTCCATGTCGCCTGTATTTTTACGGCAGCATCCCATTGTTCTTTTAATTGAGCAAACCATTTTTGAACTAAGAATCGCCTTGAATGAGCCTAATTAAAATTACCATAAAATAAATATAAGAAAGAAATAACACATAGCCAAAAATGCTTTTTAATTATTTACCTGCAATCCAATCACTAATGACCGTAACCGTAGGAATGCTCGCCTTTCTAAGATAACTCTATACCATCTTTGAATAGAAACTATTCGATCTAAAATTACTTGATGTAACCTCAAGTCCAATTTTAATTTTTCGCTTTCGCGTATAAATATCTAAAAGTTTCGCACGTATTAACACAAATACGAGCCATCGAAAATAAAATAGAAACTTACTTTTGATTTTCCGACTTGATAATTATCTCTATTGAGATTCATTGAATAAACAAAATTACGAACATCACTTTGAGAACTTAACAATCCTTTTGGCAATAAAATTCGATAAACTTGAATAAATTCCTTTTTAGTAATTGATAAAAAAAAAATTAAATAAACAAATTGTTTAAAAATTTTAAATTGCATAACCTACATCAAACGTCAGTCTAACGTTATAACCAGACTGGCGAATTCTAACTGTTTCTAACATTCCCGTATAGCGTAGCTGTCGAAGAACAATTTCCTCATTAAATCGGTTTGGAATCTAGATTGTTATTATCGATTATTAATACATTCGCATTTGCAAAATAAAAATAATTACCTTGTCGGAGTTTGATTTAATGCACCGTACAAAAAAAGGACTTGCGTTACTAAGTGTATCCATTAATTGAATTAATGAATTCTAAATAAAATTGAACAAGCAATTTAGAAAATATTTTTCACTTACAATATTAACATCGAATTTGTACCTGGAATTGCGCACTAACTGTTGGCGGCTGCTTTCTCATTCCACGTCCAGTAGATACAGATTGATTTCGCCCAGCTAATGTTTTCACACTTTGCAAATTTTTTAAGCCCTAAAATAATTAATTTAACATTTTTATAAAATAACAAATTTAATTTAATGAAATTCTTTCACCTTGCCAGATCGACCTCGAGGACGATAATTTCTGTTTCTAAAATAGCAATAGAATAAAATTAATAGAAACAATCTTTACAACTTTATTAAAAACAATCATTCATTACTGAAGTATTCGATTTGCTCGTTGTAAAACTTTTGCTTCATTAGCTCCCAATATAACTTCCAATTTTTGAATGTTGCCGTTTGAATTTGGCATCGATTCGTTAATATCACCATTGGTATGTCCATTTCCATGAAAAGAATCATCTTTACTAACAACGCTCGCATACGAACGACGCCCAGCACTTGTCCTTTTATTTCCGCTTCTATTTCCACTGAAAATGTACATTATAATCTTGTACTATTCTTTTAATACTTTAGTCAAAAAATCAAATAATTTACTTATTAAAATTTTCACTAGAGTGGTTTTTCTTAACTCTATAAACCTGACTTTTATGACTACCTGCAGATAATTATAAAAAAAATTACAAAAATTATAAACTTTTTAATTTTATTAAGTTTTAAGCGTTACCATTCTCTCGATGTCTTTGACCAGCTTGAAGAAATCCAAAATAACCTTTAATAAACGCTCTAAGTATAGCCCATCGAAATATGGCTACAGGATCAGATCCAACCAATTCTCGAACGAACGCCATATGACTATTTTTCAATACACTCACAATATCTTGTCGCATTAAATCTAAATTCTTTTCTCTAAAATCCTATTGTTTTTTAAAACGTTGATTCATTATTTTAACAATTTATAACAAGCTCAAAAAACAAACGTACTTTAATATTATATTGAACTTTTCCAGCATAATGTCTAACAATAAAACCAACATCACGTCTTTGCAAAACTTCATAAAATTCGTTGTCTTTATTATCGTTATTAAATCTTTGAAGAAGTGTTTGATTTGTTGCACCTGGAAAACTTGTAAACGATATATTTAAAATAAACAGTAAAAAGCAAATAACTTGAAATAAGTATTCTTACTTGCACTGATCATCCAGAATACAAAGAAGACCATTTGGTTTGCCTTCAAATAACGAAAGGCATCCCGTATTATCAATAAAATCTATCACTTTCCATTTAATTCCTTCTCTTTTATACTCTTCCTACTCAAAATTTAAAGTCAATGATAAATTCTAAAATAATTTTAAAAAGAAGATGTACAAAACCTGTTCATATTTAAAAACATGTTGATTAAAATAATATTGCAAATGTTCATTCGCAAAATTAATGCAAAACTGTTCAAAACTATTATGCACACCAAAATCTTCAAAACCGAAAATATCAAGCACTCCGATTGAATATCCCTATATTATAAATTCATAAACATTTACATTTTAACCAAAAATTACATTCAAATTTAAACTCTTACGCTGTGATCCCGCACATCTTTCTTAGAAAGTAATGCGTGGTTTACTTGCAAAACTATCCAATCGAAAATAGCACCGTATAGACACTTCGCCAAAGCATCTCGCGCAGCAATGGCCTATAAAACAATTTTTCAGATTTTTAAAACTAACAACATAATTACAAAATAATACCTCAGGAAGACGATAATTGATGACTAGTGTTTCACCAGATACTCTGGCCTTTTTAGTTGTCAATGCTGACATCAATGTTTCTTCTTTCACCTGACAAACAAAATTTATTTTTTTAAAAAAACCAATCAAAAACTTCAAATTCTAAATACGTAGTGTTATTATCAGGGCACTAGACCTCTTTGATAAAACTAATATTAAAATTACTTCTAACGTACATACTTATAACGGTAATGTTTTCGCCCTAAAATTAGCGATTAAAATGTTTTTGTTTGTTTATTTTTTTTACTGAAAAATCAAGTACATGTAGTTAATTATTGAGTGCTGTTAAGCTTTTAATTTTTCAGAAATAAGCTTAAAAATAAATATAGATTTTCTGTAAACGTTTATAAATAATTCCATGCAACAACATTATGCAATAGCATTTAGAATTAAAACTAAGAAACAAAAAATTTGAAAATCCATTTTTTTTGGCATACCTTTAACAAGGAAGAAATTACAGTGACTAGTTCTGGATTTTTAACTAAAACGGCTTCATCATGATGATAAGTTGATTTCTAAAAAAAAATATTGTTATAGTCAATTAAATTACTTTATAGGAATACAATGACTAAATCTCAAATCATACCTTCATAAATTCGATGTTGCCCAAATGTAATACGACAGAAAGAACAGCAAATAATCTAGAAATATAATACAGTAATGTAATAAAATCACTTTGCTCCACAGTTATTTTGAATGTCAACAAACCTTTTTTGCTTTTCTACAGAAAATCCAACCATTTCCATCGATTGTTTCAAACGAGAAAATTCGTACACCTCATCGCAACCCTCCAGTGTGTAGCAAGCACTCTTAAAAAATTTAAAAAAAAAAATAATAATAATATTAAAAAAAAAAAACTTTTTCTTAAGGCGTTTAAAATAGCAAAAACATAAATTGTTAAGCATAAACATATCTGACAATTTAATTTATAAGGTTATTTATTCAAACATTTAAATTAAAATTAATGAAGCGATGAATGATAGATGATGAACCATTATGATAAACCTAGGATAAACTCACCTGATTCAAGTAATGGTACTCTTGTGGTCGTCGTAGTTGATAAGCTTCTCTTTCTTCATCACTCGCCCCAGCGAGTAAATAATAAAAAACATGATAGTTACGTTCTTTCTTCGCTTGAGAAACAATTCGAGATTTCTCCAAGAGATACTTCTGAACCACAGCTCTGTCAAATAAAAAAAAAAATGAAAAATCAATTAACAGTAATTTAAAAATTCCTGCAATCCGAACAATTGTTGATTCAAAACCAAAGTAAATTATGCAAATCTTAATGAGGTCAAAACTACAATAATTACTAGCGAACACTACAATCAACTTTTAATTTTTCAATGGCAACATCCGGCTTTGTTAAAAAAAAAAATTTATTACCGGTATCAATTTAAACCAAATTAGAGTATTTAGAAATAAAATTTTATAAACCATATGAATTTGTTAATAAACAAAACTCGGGAAATGATTCTCAAAATTATGCTAACATTTTTATAAGAAATCTTTTAAATGCGAAGTAAAATGTATTATACGGTAGTTTAAAATACATTATGTTAATTATACAGTATAATCACTCTTAGCTCATAATTATTAGTAATTACATGTGCTGTAATTCATTTTTAGGCGCAAAACATTATCTTGAACCCATAAAATTAAATACTTTGAAGGTGAATAGCATGATATTGATGTAAGATCACTAGAGGAAATGTAACTCATTAAATGTAAATTAAAAAAATTACTAATTAATTTTTGCAGTCGACTAATTGTATAATACTCCAAGTATTATACAAGAACATAATTATTTATGTTGAGCAAGTATTTTCAGTTGTAATTTTTTTAATCCTCAAAAAATACAATTCTAGATTACACTGTATAAGCTTTTTCTACTACCCGACTTAGTTTTATTGCCGGTTGAATTAGAGGCAGAATAATCTTATCAGTTGGCAGTTACTCTTCGTTTCTAATTATATTGAATAATAAAGGACAAACAAATGTTTTATCAGTTAATAATAATAATATAGAAGGCAAGGTTTTAGTAAAAATTAATATCAAAATTGTGTCTAAAAAAACAATGCATGTTACGATAGTAATAATAATTTTATTCTTTACTAGATTTTGTGTAATGACAGGTTCATATGTAGAAACTACTCGAATTCCCCAAGTGTGAAAATAAAATAACTAAAATTGTTAACTAGTATTACATTACAGTCTTAAATTAAACAAGCGGCTTTGGCTTAGACACAAAACACATTGAATCCATAATAAATAAAAGCTACCGGTAGTTAAAAGAGTTTGAAATAAAACACATGGTAATATTTAGCAAAGATTACCGGCAATAAATTTCATAACAAAACATTTAAATTGCAGTTAAAAGTTAATCACTCAGCATTTATTATAAACACGCGTTGTCAGATACGCCAACATGTTTACTATCAAATGAATTTTCCCGAAAAATCAAGTTGGCCTAATATAAAATTATCAGATTATCTTGTAGACAACCATTAATCAATACAAAAATAACAACCTAAATCCACCTTGCTAAAACTAATAACATTTAAATCAAAAATTTTTTAGCAATATTTCTTCGTTTTTGTTCAGCTTTAATTAAACTTGTTCGAAAGAATTCATACCGGGAATAAATTGAATTACAAAAATAAATACACAAAAATAAATGTCGAAATTTCATGAATGGCTGATTACTAATACTTAACCGAAAAAAATAATTAAAAACAATAGCGTAGCGTAATAGCACGAACACATTCGTCGCTTTTTTGCCAATTCATAATACTATCTGTATTCTGAAATGATTAAGCGGTCCACGCCCCACTCACTTCTGTAATTAGCTCATCTCAAGTTCCTCAATGAAATTATATTATTTACGCTGATAACGTAATGACTAATGGCTGAAATTCATAACGCCTAACTCGATCCAATCAAGAATCAAATACGTGTTATGTTTGTACCTCGCATAATTTTTTGTATACAAAATATCTAATAATTAAAAAAACCGTTCCAAACTCAAAAAACTGATAAACTTTTACATTAACTTTCCAACAATACGTGTTAATAATAAATAGAAGCTTTAATGTAATAATACTCGTAGTGATTTTTCTTTTTGAGGTTGACGACGAGGGAAAAGTCACGGTGAATGTTTTATATTCGTCAATAATTTATAAAATTAATAATCGATTAATGCTTACCCATGAACCATGCCATTTTCCTTATAGTTCACTTGAATAAATTTTCCGAACCTGCTTGAATTGTTGTTGTGGGCGGTTTTAGCGTTCCCAAAAGCCTACAAATTAAAAGAAAAAATCATATTAATTATAATTTCATAATTGCAATTTTTAGATGAAATACAAGTTTGGCTTTAAAATATTAATAATTAAATTAATTACTGTAACTTAAAAATGTGTAAACAAGGTGCTAAATAATATGTATATTATGTACGTTAATTAAAAAATTCTAAAAAAAGAAGGAAATTGTAGTTTTTTTTAATAGAGTTCCAAACATTCATCAAATAAAAATGTAGTTGGTGAGCAATTTTTATTAATACAGTCATGTAGGCTACTATATAACCAAACAAGAGTTTCACATTAGATCTGTTAAATTCCTTAATTTCCTTCTAATGTCAAAGAAGAAACTACACTTCATGAATCGTGAAAGTAAAGAAACCTTGTAAGCTTACACGGACAAAAGTAAAGGTGAATCATATCACGAAAGTTGAGGGAGTAACATACAAAGTAATATGAGTCAGAAGTAACATGAGTCTCAAAAACAAACGGTCAGAGCAATATGAACTACAGCACAAGTTGTATTTTAAATTGTTATTAAATTCAATTACCGTACACCAAATAATTATAAGAAAAAAAATTTAGTATAGGTTGGGTCGTTTGGCGATTAAAATCAACAAATTAATGTGGCTGCACGTTGAGATTTTTTTATTTTTTTATAAACGGTAGGGGGGGAAGGAAAATAATAAAAAAATATTTAACGGTCAAAATGGCCTACGGTACATCAAAATTGAATTGAGCTGACCTCTAACAGTCAACTATGACTGACTACGTAAAAGAGGAAAAATGTAAATGATTTCCTGCTTCATGGTAATTATTTACCATTTCCTAATTTAATAAAAATAAATGTCTAGGAAAACTAATTTCAAAATTATTATTAGAAAAGAAGGGTCCATCGAACTAGAACTTTTGGAGGAAAATTTCATAAATTCGTGACGTCTTTCAATTTATATACCGGTCGGTATATATACATATTTTTTTTTTTAAAGGTCGACGACTTAAATTTCGTATTTTTTGTTTCAATAAATCACGAGTCTGTAATTTTTCGAAACGTATAACGGATTCATTTAATTAAAAACAATTCAATTTTGTGAGAATATATTTTTAACTAACGCGCTGTATTGAAATTGCCATAAAAACAGCTATCGAGTACCCTGCACCGGTATTTTAAAACACAAATTTTATTCAAAACGTATTGCCTCGATGCTCTTTCAACCAAAACGAGTCAAACTCGATAAAAATTTTTTTTTAGCAGTTCGATTGTAATAATTTTTTTCACTTTCATTTTATAATTTTTTTTTTTTTCTTTTTCTCTCACTTCTTTCCTTAATAATTCAATGCGTGACCGTTTATTTGTCGGTACCCAACCCCTCTTAGAAAGCGAATGGGCAAACTGTTTTTACTAGCAGAAAAACCCCGAACTGTAATAATTTTTTTTCGTTAAACACAGTCACGATCTGTATTAATAAAACGAGGAAGAAAAAACGTCTCGTGCAGTTAAAAGTCGTACAGTTAAGTCAAATTTCACAAATAAATTTTGATTTTACACGCAACTGTTTATTATAAGCGAGTAACGTGTTAATCATTAATTTTTCTTAATTAAATTTAGAAAAGATTTTGACGAAACACTGAAAACTCTCCGGGGGGAAAAATACACAACACGCACTTTTAACTTTTTTTTTTTTAAAAAAAACTCCATTATTTTAGCAACAAAAATCAAGTTAGTCTAATTTTGTTTAAAAATAAATCTGTTGAAAAAAAAAAAAAAGCTTCATCGCGCTTGTCAGAACCTTCAAATTTTAATCAAATTAAATTGAAAAAACCCGAACGAGACAGAAAAAGCGTGTAATAACCGCCCTATTACTTTTAACGGCTCAAGTTTGAATAGAGCAACTTTTTTTTTTCAGTAAAGATTGACCAAAAATGTTTAAAAAAAAAAAAAAAAAATCAGGAAGACTATTCAGGAAGTAAAAAATAAAAACGGAAAAAGTTGGTGACGAGTGGCTGAGTAGAAATTCCTGTTTGTACTGTATAGCCAGCCTCACAATCAAAATAAAAGAAAGACTTCCCCTTGTGCATTATATTTCAGTTAATTTCGAACTGTTAAAATGAATGCATTGTAGTAAAAAAAAAATTAACTTGACAATGACAACAGTAAAAACAACGTTTTTTTTTTTTTTAGAAAAAAATAAAAATATACAGCAAATAAAAATGTTAATGAGTTGGGTGTATTTTTATTTATAGCTGAAACAAGATGTCGTTCACAAATTTAAGAAAAATTTTATATACTGTAAACTATTTAAAATCGAAGTAATAATTAAGCTAAATTAAAAATATTCCGTTACCCGATATTAAAAATTTATTAAAACCATAAATTACTTGTCATTGAGTAAACTGTAATTAGATTCTATTAATACCAAACTAGCATTACGGTTGCTTTTGGAAAGCGCTTAATGACCTCGCACACGCAAGTCGATAAAACCATATGCATTGGTATTTATATAAGAAGAATGATTTAAAGATGATAAATGATAAAGTTCTCGACTTTTCCTTAGACTTAACTCATCATTCCGTTAATCCCCGACAATCCGGCTCTCAAGTTCTAAAAATATCCTCTTTGTTATTGATCTATCCGCTGCGGTTATGTGACGCTACATTTTTTTTTATAACTATTTTTATGCTCTAATATTATAATATACTCGTAGAAATAATTAAAATTCTTAAGGTCTGGGCGATCAAGCATTTTTCCTCGTTCTTAAGCTAATGACGTAAAAGTTTGAATTTTTTGTTTATTATAAACAGTTAAAAAAAATAAATAAATTACTCTTAAAGCTGTATTGACGTCATACGTAAGAAATTTTTCCATAAATTTCTTATCATATAATTCTAATGACTTCATAAGACCAGACGAAAAAGTTTAACCGTAAACTCTCAAAAAGGAGATTTTGCTGTTAAGCTTTTTTTTTTTTTTTCCGTTCTTATGCTTAAATCCGCTTCTTATGTCGTCAAATTTATTCATTTACATCAGTTTAAAAAAATTAATAAGTTCCAAATTTTTGACAAAATAAGAATTGACTTAAAAACATAAGAATGAGGAAAAAAGCCCAACCCCAAAATCTTTAAATCCTATATATAAATACGTAAAGATATTTACGTCAGTTAATTTAATAAAATTTTATTAAATTAGCCTACTTTAAAAAAACTAATTTTATTTTCTAAAAGTTCCCGTATTTGCTGCCATTAGTACCATGCAAATTTCTAACGCGACGAGAATTAAAAAAAAAGGAGTGAAAGTGCAACGAAGGTTGCAATAAGGATGAATAGATAATAACAAGGATAAGAGAGGATTTTATACTGTATTTCCTATAAATAAAAAAACTCAAAAAAAAAAATTTGGGAAGGTTAATTTCAATCCATTGACTTCCTGTATTTACGGCATCAAACTGCGCTTTCAATAAAGACTGGTATAAACAATCAACATTTTTTATAAGTACAATGATTGCATTAGCATGTTATTTTTATTGTTTTGATGGGTACCATCAAGATAAAAAAAAAAAAAACCGGTTCGAATACTTTCCTCAATCACTTGTAACGTTTGACAGACGTTTCATTTATGCTAAGCTAATATTTTAATATATTCAACCGTTGTAAACATAATAATTGACATAAAAAAACAACATGTAGCTTTAAAAATATTATGTTCCTCAATGTAATTATAATCACCAAATTAACACGACTAAATACAATTTTTTTTGTTGTTGCAATTACAGTAAAAAAAAAAATGCTATCATTTTTAAGCAATTAAAATAATAAAAAAATTGATTTAATTAATTTCTCAATTAAATGTTAAGAATAATACAATATTGTATTTAGCGGCTGAACTCTGACCTCCAAACACACATTGCTAAACAAAAGCAACCACGGCTCTTTTCAAGATTTTTTTTTATATTTTTATTCGGCCATTTAATAGTATCTGCCAACTTGATTCACGCTTCAACAACTGAGAGAGAGTTTTATGCCGAGGGATAAAAGAAATAGTTCAATGACCTCATCTGCAATCCAATATGGTCGGCTCCACTCACTCTCAATGCTGGCGCTATTATATTATTATGGAACCCGCATTCAACATTTCATCGCAGAACGATCTTCAATGAAATGCAACATTAGACGGCAGATGAGACTGAATGAAAACAACAACAACAAAAAAAAAATTAACCTCTGGTAAAAAATTAAAACTCCCTTTTCTTTCGTCAGCTACTTCAATCGACAATCATCAAAAAATATAACTTTTTGGATAAGAATCTCTAGAGACCATATGTTGTTCGCATCCATAATCAATTCTATATCTTTTAACGTGTAACAATCTCCATGCGCATCGATTTCATACTTGATTTGTGTCGAGCAGATTTTTAAGATTATTTACTAGAAAAATTGCTTTCTCACGTACGTATTACAACGTGTTGCAATGTGAAAAGCAAGCGTAATCGACGGAAAAAATACTTATAGTTTTCTCCTAGACATAAAAATAATGAAAGATGCGGTCATTAGTATAATTACATCCAATTAGCTTAATTAAATTTCTAAAATGTAAATGCTAAATTAGCATGCGGCCATTTAGAAAATTAAAAAAAACTTTCAAGGGGGGAAAATTAGCCTAATACCACTTTAAATTGAATTAGTGAAAAACAATGCATCTTCATTATTGCCATTCGCATGCAAATTAATTATAAGTCAGACGATGAAACCTAATTTATATTTTTGAAATAAAATAAAATTCCTTTAAAAAAGACCTTATCAGCTTTAAAAAATTTTTTTTGTTATTTTGATTCCTCAAATTCAAAATATTTAAATGTTTTGTTTACATTAGAAAAAATGCGTAAGCCGATTCTTGTCCTAAAAATGACTTGAAAGTTAATAATAAAAAAATTAGCATGGTGAAAGAACGTAAGCCTGTCTTATGAAAATAAACTAACAAATTTTAAACATCTTAAAACTAGCATAAATTTTGAAAAAGAAACACCTGCTCGTTGTCCAAAAATGCTTGGCAGCTGACAACTCGAGTTTTTAAGAGTTTAACAACAATATTTTTTTGAAACCTTTCCAGAAGAGATGAAAAGAGCAAGAAATTCGCATTCAGTCAAATTACTCGAAATAAAAGTAGGCAAATGGGAGGCTTACTGCTCAACTACTGACGGAGATTAGCTATTATTTACGCGCGGCGTTGAGAATACAGTAGCATGTGCGCATCTGAATGCAGTAGTAAACTTTAATGTGCACTTCTTTTCAGCGTCTAAAATTACAGTACATGTACACAACTCGACTACATGTACTGGTTCCAATTTGTTCAACTTATTAATGAATCTCTATTCGAATTGCGGATTATAATCGCATATTCATCACACAAATCAAGTTTCACGAAATAATTTAAGTCCTGTATTAAGCTTTCCAATGTCTCAATGCATAATCTATTACTGTATTGTGTATTGCATCTTCTGGGACATATTTTAAAATAAAACAATAATAGTATTCAAAAAAAGCTACAATAGCTTGGGAGGGACCATTAATATTTGATAGAATTTCACCGTCGAATTGGAATATGATGTCGTTGGAGGTAAGTTATTGCGGCAATTGAAAGTTATTGACGAGCACAAAATGCGCAGTGGATTATCAAACAACCGTCGCAACTGGGTCAAGTTCTGGTTCAACGCTGAAAAGTAAAGTTAACTCGGATCAATTTATGGTTCGAGTATAAAAAAAAAATTTTGTTATCAACATCGATAATGCCATAATTAACTCGGTCGTTTCGAATGTTAGGCTTCAAACTAATTTGCAAGCCGTCATTGGACATCCTGTTCTAACTAAATGCTGAACTGCAGTACTGTAAATTGTATTTAGAACTGTCTTTCACCAAAAGAAACCTCATAAAAAAACAAAATTAACCTGTTAAATATATCATCTACAGGAGTTCATTATACTTGCTATAACACACAAATAAAGTACAGTACATGTATATAAATACGAGAGTATTATTAGGCTGTTATTTTCCTTAACCACCAGCGGTAAACTGCATTACCCCCCAGTTAAATAGAAAATCAAAAATTTCGATAAATGTTTGTTTTGATGAATTTCACTCTTTGACGAATTAGAGGTCCAATACCACACGAAAGAAGATTAATATTATTTTTGTGAAGTTGATAAATAATAATTCAAGTCATTACAGAATTTACAGTACCCCAGTATGTAAAATTTCATTTTTTTAAAATCCATGTAGGCTCTACATCGCTCATTATTTGGACTGGTCACCATTCAGAAAGATCATTACCGGTACTGCATTTTATTCTGCATATTTTATACTGCATTTTTAAGGCAACGAAAAGCCCAAAATAAAAAATGGAAGCCCTTGTAAATACAGTAAATTCTAGGAACAACTTGCGCCACGCCTGCGCAACGCATAATAAAAGTACAGAAACAAACTCCATATCTAAATTAATTAACTATTAACATCATAAAATGTACTTTTATTGCCTTGTACAGTATTCCATCGAATTGGCAATAACACAATGTTAATAATTATTATGACAATGTTCTCCACATTCAAACACTTCTTTCACTTACAAGTACATGTAATAAATTAACTTTTCTAAAAATACGTTTAAAAAAATAATTAATAAGCAATTTTAAAAAAAATCTAAAAATAGTCCAGTAGCTTAGCAGTTTTATAAGAAATCTATTGATTTTTTTGAACTTTCTAACATCAATAAAATCAAAAATTTTGAGAAACGTTTGATAAACAACTTCTTATTTCTAAATTAAACCATCAAAATCATGTTTTCAAGGTTAACCGCGCGAGAGAGTGTTTTATCTTTAGTCAAAAGGTCGTATCAGTTAACTTTTTATAAAAAAAATAAATAAATAAAATTTCATATTATTTTCTTCTCGCATTAAGATACAAAAAAAAAAAAAGTTAATCTAGTACTAACAAGATGCTAAATGACATGTCCTCTTGAGATTTCCACAAGTAAAAAGATCGCATAAATTTAAAACACTAATACGGCAATAATGGAGAAGTACATCTTTATCTCCCTAGATAGGGAGTTTATTATGCAAAAAAAAAAAAATGTAATTCGACTTTAAAAACATTTTTTGTTTATTAGTTTAACCGCGGTTTTCCACATTTATAATCGCTCTCTCTCTCGCGAAGATTTTTTTAAACAAAAATGTAATCGTCGCTCAACAAATCATTCAAGGTGTCAACCGTAATAGAATAAAAACAAACCACAAAACTTTTAAAGCTCAAAAGATAATTATGACTGATAATAAAAAAATGTTTCAACAAAAACAAGTATTAGAATAATACCAAACTTGTAAAAAAAAAAAAAAAAACATCCGAGTACAATAAACTGTTACATGAAGTTTTCCAGTACTTTAACATGCAAATATTATTCTTTTCCATAACTGAAAAAAAAAATAATAATAAGATTAAAATATCTACAGGTAGGAAAGGATAAAATCATATTCGTAACCGACCCTCTATCCACACGTTCTATGTTTTAAATAAAAAAAATAATAATAATAATATGCAAATCTACTCAAAACAATTGTATCTTAATACGCATGCGTCGTATAGAAATTGAGAATTGAACGCAGGTTGTGCTACCTACATGTATACAGTAATAATAAAACTACATTCGGCCATACTCCATACAGCGCTAAGCTTAAGCCTGGATTTAAACTTAAGTTTTATTTAATTAGCTAAACCTGAGCTAAGGTTTTTCTTATGGAAGAACTGTAATAAAATGTAATATCGTTTATCTAATTATATTAATAGACGTTGTAATAAGGAAGTCGACTGATATTACATTTTCTGCAATTTAATTTGGGCATTACACGTACAAGTAATCTTTTAAAAGTTAACTCATCTTCCGACACAAATTCGATTCTTCGTCAAGGTGATACTGTGTACAGTAGTATTCAATAATGCCATTAAATTGTAGTTGTAATCTGCCGTTAATAACGCGCGCCGTCAGCTATTCTGGTAGACAGGCGTGTACGAAAATTGCCATTTTTTTTTCGCGATCAAATTTTACGTCTCAGTAGATTTATTGAAACCAAACGTCGTAAAAAATAAACAATGCGTTCGTATAGTAAAAAAAAAAAAAGTAACATTATCCGCCTAAGTACATTATATTGTAAAGGCTGCGCTCGTATCGTAGTACAGTATCTAAAATATTTCTAAACAATAAACAAACCTCGGAATTCAAGGATTTAACCAACGAAACGATCCTTAAAATTACTCTTTTACGCAAAAAGATTTACGTTTAATTTTTCCTTGTAATCCAATTAAATTGTTATAGTTTTATCTCAATTTAATGGGGGGAAAGATAACAAGTTACCAGGTTATATTTTATTTTAACAAATAAATTGCATGTGCCACATAACTCGTCAAGGTAAAAATTCCATTTTTCTATTATTTTTATTACGGTAATTTTTTTTTCCGTCAAAAATAACTATTCTGGTGATAATATCAATTTAACAATTGAGAAAAAAAAATTTTAAATATAAATAAAAAAAAAAGCAAAAATTTTAAATATGAAGCTGACGATCGATCGGTATTTTACCAATCGTCGACGCAAAGATCAAATCTTCTGACGTGATTTGTCCGTCAAAACAGATGCGCAAACTCCTTAATTTCAAGATGACAAGATGTGCCATTGTATGGCACGTCTGATATAATGTAAAAACATTTTTTTAAAAAAATATCTAACTTATTTTTTGTAAAAATCTAAATTGTTTGTAAACATTAAATGATTTTCGTGTGCATGTAGTAATTAAATTCTGTGCAGCATGACTCACGAGCTTGTCATCGTCATTAAGACTTTTTTTTAAAAAAAATAAATCCGCAGTACTTGACCATGTTAATTAATTTTGCCTTGGCTTTCATAGATAAGGAAACATCACCAAAAAATAATGTTCTATTAGCGATGATAATAATTACACTTTCGTCATCATCCTATAAAACAGCGTTGCAAGTGCGGAAATCGGTTCAAGGTTTGAGCCATGGATCTTCTAAAAAAAAAAATATAATATACAAATTGAAAATCACCAAAATAATTGCGTGTCTTTAACGTCGTACTACCTCTAACCATGTCTAATGACCACTCCTGTCGACTATAATTTCACATCCAATAACAAAAACAGTAACAACCACACCCAACGAAAATGACATTTACTTTTTTCTTGACAAAATACGGCTTTTGGTGCCAAATAATTTATTAAAATAAGTTATTTTTTTTCTTTTGGTAAATTTCCAAAACAAAAAAAAAAAACTTATTTTTTTTTTATGGGACTTATTATATGTTACAAATTGCTGCACTTTCTTAAAAGGATCTTTAATTAACTCGCATTCAAGCTTATTCACCTGACAAGGACGATAATTAATGCGTGAGTAGACACCAAACTTACTTACCTACAGTAAGTACTTTTGAATATTTAAAGTTTTTATTATTATTTCCTTATGCAAATAAATTACTTATCGTTTAAATGCAACAAACCAAGCAAATAACAATTATCGATAACTTACAGTAACTCCACCAGCCACTGATTTATATCGTACAAACGCGAAAACGCAGTTGTAATTCAACAATAGAAATATTTTTTCGGTTATACCAACATTTCAAACTTACACAACGCCCCTATTCATTAGTCCTAAGCTTTCAATGTTTTAAAAAACTTTCAAAAATTAATATACATGTAGATACGTATTTGTTTCCCCCCTTTTATAAAAAGAATAGTTTCTGTCGATATTGATCCAGTTGATTGAAATGATCAAAAGATGAGTGTTTTCTTTTTTTTTTTTTTTTTAAAAGAAATCGTAAACAGTTGGCTGAGTGTAATGATTTGACGTTGCGATCTTTTTTTTACTAGTTTAAAAATGAATACCAGTAGCAAAAGTTGTCCATGCGAATAGCCTGTTTCTCAAACTCAGGAGGAAAAAACCCCTTTTTTTTTATAGCGCCAGAAATGGATTCCAAATTGAAAAATAAAAAACAAAAATCTTAAAAAAAAATTTTATCACTGCAAAATTGTGACGGAATAATAAAATTTAACACATGATAATACATACGCCTCTCGTAAGTGGCTTGGAAAAGTGCCATGCTGAATGTAACGTACCGTAGTGAGGGAGAAAAGGGGAAAAAGCCTGCATGCAAGTACGGTACTGTAATAATAATAATGATGGCAGCAGTCAATTTGATATTTTTGTATCTCGTTCTATTGAATAGAACTGTATCGATCGACTTGTACGAGATATATTTAGAATTTGACATTTTCGCCCAATCTAACAAAAAAAAAAAAAAGAACCCCAGCTTTTAAGTTGATTTTCACTGTATAAACATTTCCCAGCCATTTCTAAGTGCTAAGATCAAATCAGTTTATCTTTTGTGAAATTTTTTCTTTCCCCCTCGAAATTCGTTGACGGCGATTCGATTGCCTAAACAACGCTCATCTCTGTGATGAGACAGTGATGTACGGGGTCTCCAACTCGCTAAAGAAAAAAATGAAACCTTTCAACCAAAATAACTTTTTTTTTTGGTTCTTAGCTAGTCAATAAAGATACCATCAACTTTTGAAAAAAACCCATCAATTTACATTCTTAATAACGCTACCATTTATTAAATCGGACTAGATTCAACTTTTTCCTCTCTCATAAAATATAAATAAACAAATTTCAAAATAAAGATACGTATTTAGAATCTTGTTAAAAGCGACAAAAAAAATATATATGTTTTTATATTTTCAAAATTCCAGCGCCGTACGTGGGGTGTAAATTATAGGTTTAAGCCTACTTGGCATTATAGCTACGAGTCCGCTTTATTTTTAGCACAATTTTATTTTTTGACGTTTTAATTTTAGCTTATCCAAAATATTAATGCTTCAATTTTTCTTTTCGACGATAAAAAAAAAGAAAAAAAAAATGCAGAAATTTAATATTATACAGGATTATAATGTTACCCAAAAATAAACTACTGTAGTAATCTGATAACTCCAATCAACTTTTCCCAGATCCAGTCTTCTACCTTATTAAAAAAAACTGAATTATAAGTAGAAGCAAAGAAATCGACCGATGAAACTTTTCCTTTTAAATTATCAAAAAATATATTAAAATATCCCACAAAATTTAATTGCGCTATTAACTCTCCACCAACAGTATTTTCGAAACACAATCTCATTTCCGCGTTAAGTGCTGCGAGCAATTTTCATTTTTACCCCTTTCAAGGAAGGAATAATTATAATTACGAATAAATAAAAAAATAAATAAGGCATTATTTTTTTTTTTTAAGAATAAAACATTTCTACTTGTCAAAAACCAAGTTATAGAAAGCAAAAGTGCTGTTGACCCCCCCTCCAATTAGATATTTTGTATAACTTACAGTACTTTTCTGAATCAAAAAATCCAATTATAAACTAGCAACATTCTTGACACACAAAAAAAAAATTGCTAAAAAATGATCTAGTTTTATTACCAGCAAAAAGATTTAGTCACAAAATCGAAATTTGTAAATCCGGTTTAAAATTTATTGATATTGTCTACATTGTTTACTTCCAATCTCCCAAGTTTTAAAACGCTCAATCATCGATTGAGGTTTGCGTTTTATTGTTATCTAATATCCTTTCTTTAAAAACCAAAAAAAAAAAAAAAAAAGAGAGAGGTGGGGGGGGGAACAGTTTCTAAGCTTAACGTAACACCTAAGCGTAATACAGGAGGTGCGTTTCCACTCATAAACGACAGGTAGGTAGGAGAGGAGAAAAAGGTAGGTAGGTGGATGTGGTAATTTACAAATTCCTTATTTACGATGTTTCTGTTTTAATTTTATCTAAAAACATTGCGTCACACTAACCAGAGTCTTCATTTTCTAGAACGAACTTGTAAAATTTATACCCGTGCCTTATTTCAAATCTCCCCCTTTTACTTCTTCGCGTCGTCGCTTCAAGTACTGAACCCAATTTTAGCTCCTGTAATTTTTCCAAAATAGCAAAGGTGATTTACTAAATATTTCCTTACCACCGCGATATAAATATAAGACGAATCACGTGTGCTACGATTACTTGCGTAATCAACGACACCATTCGAAATTGCTCAAGTACGAATGGAAAAAGACAGCTGTCACCGTGGAAATATGGAAAATAAATATCATTTTGCCCATCAAAACATTTCCTTTTTATACTGGAAAAACACGAGAGTAAATAACTCGTAAAAACGCATGTGTCGTGGAATCGACGCTAATCGAGAGGGATTTTTACTCAATTAGGCAAAATACTGGTTTGCACTCTTTAAAATAAATATTATTCAAGATCTTGTAAATTAAATGCTAATAAAACATGTACATTTATAAGAATTTGCGTAGGTAAAATAATTTTTTTAAAATAATCTGCTTCAGTACAATGTACGTTAATCAAAAAATAAGAATTTGATAACTTAATACTACTGTATAGTACAATCCTTTTAAAAATATATTGATAATTTAGTACATTTGATAATTACAGTACAAATTAGACGTAATACCTATAGTAGCCTATATGCCAAATTGGCATTAGTTGGCGCTCTGTATTTTGCGAATTTTAAGAGATAATTAATTGCGGATAATTAAAAGACAATTTTCAGAAAATAATTTTTTTAACTTTTTAAAACCAATTCGAACCAATTATTATCTTTGAAGCGTAAAACGCACCCCAATTTTAAGCAAACTTTTTTTGAGTAAAAAAAAAAGCGTCTTATAATCCGCAAAATACAATAATCATTTTAGTCATTTTAAATAGGCCTACAGTTGTCAAATAAAATCCATTTAACTACATGTAGTTAATAAAAATATTTGTTATTTTGTAGTTAAATTTTTTATACAGTATAGGAAAATATAAAATAGTGCGAAACGTATCTTCCATAATCAATTATATTTTGTTATGCAAAAATATTTTTCGATTCGAGTCTTTTTACATTAAATCCTGTTTTTTGAAATCAAGTTTTAACACATTTATCAATATAATAAGTTAACCTTTGATAATCATAAGAATGCGTCGAATTTAATTTTGTGTTAAAATTTTCAAACTGCTATTTATATCAAGATGTTTGCCAAAATATTTTACTTATAGCGAAGTCGTAGCAACATTCACTTGACAACAATATACACAGTGGGCTAAAAAAAAAAAATATCTGAAACGGCTTTTCTTTTGCTCGACCCTGTACATTCGCAAAATAAAGGAAAAGACCCCGAGTGCAACAATATGATGCCGATTAAATTTTTAAAAACCCCAAAATTAATTATTCTTAAATAAATATACAGTATTTTAAAGTGTAAATAGCGATTTAATTTTATTGGCCTAATAATCATAAACGTAATTTACGATCCTCCAATTCCGAACTCTTTTATATTACAATAAACCAAACCCAACTAATTCCTCACCCAATGAGGTTTCTATGGCAAGCTTTGTTCCCAAACAGACTTACAACCATAAATGCAGCGCAAAAAAAGTGTGTACAATCTCTGGCTTCCGTCTTCTCGCGCTTTATTATTCTTTATTTAACCTCAAACTTTTTTTTCTAAAAATATTTATATTTACGAGGAAGAAAGAAATAAAAAAAAAAACAAAACATCCGCGGTTGACATTTGCGTAGATGTAGGTATCAGGTAATGAAACAATGTACGGTTACTCAACACAAGCTGCGCAACTACTGTATTAATGATGACCAAAATCGACAAAAACATTCTAGACGACGTTTAAACTACTTGACATTAAAAAAGCGCAATAATTTGAAACAAGCGATTAGAAAAAAAAAAAGTTGCATCTTTTCCACTTTGGAAGTGAGAAGGCGATGAAAGAGGTCGTCAAACCTTTTCACCATTAATCAAAAACGTAAAAAAAAAAATATATAGTAAAAAGAAGGAGGGAGGGGGCTTGGCTTTTCTTCTTTTTATCACTGCATTGAACAAAAAGTCAGAGTTTAGATAATAATATATTTTTCTAGTGCACATACGGACGAAAAACAACTTGCTTATCCGAAGACGAAAACTCAGTGATGTATTGTTTCCGGTAATTAAATGCACTGTAAAAACGGACTCGTAGAATAGAATAGAATAGCAAATGAGAAAAAGAAGAAGCATAGCGTGTGTGTGAAAAAATCTATTTGATCGTTAGCGAGATGAGGGTGGTCATATTGTCAACTTATCAAGCGTAAAAGTGAAGGGAGAAGCGGAAAAAAAAAAATAAGGCAAACAAAATCATTATTATCTAACCCAGACAGCAACAACAACAAAAACCAAAAAAGAAAACAACTTCAACATCTCAAGTTTTAATTCCTAAAAGAATTTTAAGACATCGAACTTTAAGCTTAATAAAAATCCAACTCGAATGATGCTATCGCGGGAGCGCAATAAAAAATAATATAATACGTAGCTGGGCATACTCGAACCATTTTTACGGTGTAATATAGGCCAGGGTTATTAAAAAAAACAAACAGTAAAACGGAATACCTGCGCATATACTGTCAAATTCTAGCTTTCAACGAGGATATCTTACAACAATATCAGTTTACTAACAAACCAAAATAAAAAAAAATAACCACAACTTTGTACTGCTGTCAAAAAAATTTTTTTCTCTCTCTACAACATTTTCTAAAGAAACGAATACCAAAAAGTGCTAAGTTGTAACCTATAAAAAATAAAAACATAACACGAGGGGAAAAAAATGTTGTCTTTAAACAGGTGAAATTGAAAGAAGAAGAAGAAAAAAAAAATTAATGGAATAAAGATTAAAATTTTCTTTTAAAAAAAAAAAAAAAAGTAATAACGTGTGTTTTGTTAATTTCATCGTCACGCATTTTTATTTTGATCGATTATTTATTCTCCTTTCCTTGTCAAGTCAATCGGTAAAAACAAGAGTCATTTGTAAGTTGTGACAACTACCTGTTTATTTGCTCGGCGAGCGCTAGAAAATCCAGCATCTTAAAATTCAAGCACCATTTGTATATGTATATTATAATCTCATAATTCGACGAACATGAGTTACTTGGAGAGTAATCATGTGCCATAAAACATGAATCTAATTAATTTATTGCCTTCAATTTTATTCATTTGACCTTTAAAAGAGATTTAATATAATGCCAAAACCGTATTTATTTAAAGCTCATTTAAATCTAACGCTGCTGATTAGCATAATGCCAAATATGAAACTGACAAATGTTCATTTTAAAAATAAACATTCCTCTCAGAGAAGTCAAAATATTCAGACCAGGAACAAAAGTTTGTCAATAATTACTCATACGATAATCTTGCATTTACGTTAGCCATTTTAGAAAACAATACCTGCGGTTCCATTCTTTCACGACCCGCGGAAAAGTTTGCGGTGTCAATGTGACCCACAGAGCGGTTTGTTGTTCCCCTCCAACCATTGTTTATTCAAAATTTGAGCGCAGAAAGTTTGATTAATTTTTCACGCGCTTTCATTTTAATGATACACGTTACCTTAAAACTCATTTTTTTCTTTTTTCCTTTTCAAAAATAATAATCTTAATTATTTCTAGTCTTACCTCCAAAACTGGTCCGGCACTGAGAATTGTTTGTTCGACGCCGCTTCCGAACGTTCCCTTTTGACTGAGAGCAGTCAAGTGGTGTAATAATAAATTAGTGCTTTCGGTTTTGCCTGACCCACTTTCACCCGAGATCACCACGCACTGATTTCTCCTGTCCCGTAACATGGTGTGATACGCGGCATCAGCCACCGCGAAGATGTGCGGTGGTAATTCGCCCACCCGTCGATTTTGATACAATTTCACGTACTTGGGATTATAAATAGGATAAAATTTAAAGGGGTTGAGAGCGATTAAGATGGATCCGACGTAGGTGTAAATGTGACCGTTATGAAAGCGCGCTTGTAAATTTTCCAGCATGGAAGTTTCGTTCAGGTCCGGCAACTGACACAGATCCGGATATTCCTTATCTTTCGGCTGATATAAAAATCTTAAAAAATAATCTCGGATGAGTTGAGGATCGGTTCCTTCCAACCACATCCCCGCTTGATGGTGACCGGACTCGGAAAACTTTTCCCTCAAACAGAACCTATATTCCGGAGCCTGGAACTCGCTCGTCAATCGACTACTCGTAGTATTACTACTACTATTACCTGGCGATGATTTCGGAGTAATTTGACGAGGAGGGTTCGGACCGTGGCCGCGTTGTTGTCCTCCGTTTTGGAAGCTTCCTCCTCCTCCTCCTACCCCTCCGCTGGATGACCTAGCCGAAGCCATTATTTTAGGCCACAACATCTGCACCGCCACCGGCTTCTCCATCTTCCCCAACCTCCGCTCCTTGCATTCTTGACCGCCGGAATTTCCGATCACTTCGGCCAACTCGTACTTTTCCGGCTGGCGGATTTTCAATCGCTCACAAATACAAGCTACGATTTCTTCCGACGTCGTCTGCTTACTGGCTTCGACCGACAGGGCTTCGTATTGTGAGCTCAGAGCTCCAACGTGTACTTGAACTATGTACCTACTGCAATCCATGACGGATGATTATATAAAAGGACTTACGATGCTCCCAATATAACGTTTATGTGATGATGGCTTCTGTAGTACTTTGATTTTGACAAAAGCCACGCCATACTTTCTTCTTCTTCTTTTTTTTTTGCCACTTAGTTATTTCTTCTCGATCGTTTCAACAGTGCAAGTTTCCTTCCTGGAGCCTGATTCAAATCACGATGACATCTCTCTTTCTCCTAGAAAATAGAATAACAAAAAGGATAACTATTATAACCATTTTTTTTTTTTAAATAATAATAATAATATAAAAATAAAATAAATTGTTTGAAATGTTTGTAGTGTCAAGATCGCGAAATACATTTCGACAAGCGATTAATCAAAGATGTCAAGTACTTTTCAACTTTTTGTCATGGCAGATGGAAAAACTCACTCAGCGCTCATCTTGCGCTGCTTCACACTTTTCAAATCGGTAAACAAACTTTCCACAAAAAATCTTCATTCGAACCGTACAAATTTAAGCACCTAAAAGTTTAAAATGCCAAATATGTTTACGAAGAAAATATTTCTAATAAATATAAAAATAAAACCAACTCGATTAATAAATAATTAATTTTCAACAACCTATAAAAAAAAAACCTCCCCTACCTCTCTTTTAAATAAAAACATTTAACCTTTAATTGGTTAATTATACGTGCTCGACAACTTAATTAGATTTTCTTAATTTTCGACAGTTAAAAATATTATCTTTAATAACATTGAAATTATTTCGTTAAAATAATACAGAACAGTATGTGGGAGAGAGAGAACATTACTCGTTGGTTTGTTAACTAGGTTATCGGGTTAATACGATCGATCGTTCACAGCGGTTTACCAAAAAAGTTTTTGGAGTCTGCGTTTCGTAAAGAAAAACAAATTTTCAATCTTTCCTTCTCGCCCTCTACCACCTCCGGTTTCTTCATATCTCGTTCCGTTGAAATGTGATCAACGATACGCATTTTTTGAGAAAGAAAAAAAAACACAACCCACTATTTACATTACATATACGGGAACATACAGTTCGTGAAAAATTAAAACCCCCCAATAGTAGTATCATACGATACGGTACCAAACTTTAATTGGTAAAATGACCCTGGTCTTCGGTTATCAAATAATTATTCGATTAATTGACTCGGAAATAAACGACTAATTAGAATAGCAATGACATTAATATCACCGCCATTCCTACAGCGACGGTTAATTTTTTTTTTTAATAAAAAAAAAGCGTCACGCATCCTCATTTAATGTTAATGATGTTAGGGAAATACAATAGCACCTCGCGCGACGATTCATTTATTTTTTGCGTACATGAATAGTTAAACCCCCCCATTGTATAATAAATTATATCGCCAACATCACTTCCAAAGTCCATTACATTATTTATTTTTTTTATGGCGATGATTCGTGCATATTAAAAGATCATTACGGAATTAGCCGCATTTACTTTTTTAAAAAAAAGTTTTTATGATGATCAAATAAAAGTTAAGGTTACAATTATTTTTAAATTGTAAATATTGATATTTGTAATACCGGAGGGTGCGCAGAAAATCTTTCCTCAAAATTTTTTAAATCGAAATTGGCTCAGTTTGTTTGAACATGCTGCGCGTGTGACTGACATTGGCCATATGACATGCGAGACCCGACACAGACAGAGAATGCACACTGCGTTATTTCTCTGAGAGAGGACAAAATGTGAGCAGGTGGGTTGATGATGTTGGCGATAGTAAAGTTGAATATAAAAGTGTATATACAGTACCCCGGTGAAATCGTTTGGCGTACTACGCAACAGCCAAAAAGAGTGAACGACCCCGAACTCTTCATTACAACAACAAAAAATAATACGCTACGTACGACGAGCAGCAATCGCGCTTAAATAGACAATTCAAATTTCAAGTGGAGGATTTTTCATAGATAAGCCAATATTTTTTTTAAAAAAAATAATAATAAAACGATATTACAGTAGTAAACAAATTATTGTGGAAATAAATTTAAATTTAAAATTCACGTTTTTTTTAAAAAAAAAAAAAAATTTTTTTTAACGCGTATCTTTTTAAATAATGTATGGAGCAAAACAATTTGCGCCAAGTTATACCGTAATCTAAATCAATTCATGAGTTTTCCACCGGCAAATTTCAGAAAAAAATATACAACATTTCTTTTTCTTTATTTATTTAAAGAAAAGCTCTATGTTTATGACTCACACATTTTAAATAAGCGATTGAACTAGTGCGTGCACAATACCGGTAATGCAAACAATAACACTTAATTTTTACAGTAGTTTTCGTTAGACGAAGGTTAATCCGCACACACAAACAATTGTGTATCAGACGATTCACCAAAAAAAAACCTTCTCAGAATAGAAACAAACAATCCACAATAATTTAAAAGATACTGTTATTGAAAATGCTCTGTGCATGTACAGTACTCGAAATCAATTCTTACAATGTGTGACATTAGTAATAGAAGCAGACGAGGTCACAGATGGAGACAGCTGTCGCGACTAACACTACCCCTGTTGCAGTGAGGACGCCCATGAAAACCCATTCCCTATGCGTTTATGTCGAAGGCAGCAGCAGCAGCAGCAGCACGGGGTGTCGAAAACAACTGACACAAATTCAATTTGCCCAAAACTACAAACAACGAGTCAAGTATGTAAAACGGTATTTTTCCCCAACGCTAAACTTCACGCCTGCCAAACCAATGATACTACTGTACATGCAAAGCTTAAAAATGTTGGAAAAAGAAGAAGAGTGTCAGACTTAATCAACAGCGTGATATCAACACGCTCTTCCGGCGACTACCTAGTGAAACACACGGTCACCATATTCAGCGCCGCACGAGACATAATATCCGATTAGTTTTGTTCGTCGACTCTACACTGTCTCGGCTGTTTTTTTTTAAAGCAAAAAAATTTAAGTTTGAAGTCCCCAACCATCTGAGATTCTAAAGACAGTACAATGTATAGAATTCTATACAAATAAAACTAAAATTTGAAGTCTACATTCTTCAAACAAAAAATAAATTATTTAATGAGTAAAAAAATGTTTGAAAATGAATCGCTAAAACTCGAAATAATTTTTAGAACCAGTTTCAAATTAAAAATTCGAAAATATATTTTTGAAAATTCAAAAAAAAATTTCTCGCTGAAGTTCAAGAGTATTTCAACCGAGGTTCAAGGTTTTGTATACAGAATTTGCCGATTACAGACTCGTTTGAAAAAATAATTAATACACGCTGTATTTTGATTGTAGGAAAAACACTCGACATTAAATTATAGCGGAAGAAGCCATTTTTAAAATTGATGTAAATTTTATTAAACGAAAACGAGGCTGACCTCCTCCAGTATTTTCGGAGTTCCAGCATTCCTAGTTACCGCAAAACAAATTTGTGTGACAGTGTAAAAAAACACGTGTTTCCTATGCAAAACGAAACAATTAAAGCTAATGAGCTCTTTAAAATAAAAACTATGAACTCAATAGTGTATTATTTACATTAAAATGTGCTTGTAAAAGTGTAATACAAATTTTCTACTGAAACAATGAATGATCACCGTACACACGTAGGCTACATTGCATGTAAATTGAGGGAAATGTGAATGTAATTGCATCTATTCTTTTCCGCAAAAATCTTTTAAAAAAAAAAACTTCCTTTTTTTTTCTCTCTTCCATAATAATAATTATTTTAGTCGTTTGAAATTTGCAGACGAAAGCTTAAAATAACATTGGCAGGTTCAACTTTTGAGAACTTAAAGTAGCCTAGTCAGTCGATCTCGCGGGGTAAAAAAAAACCATTCTTAGCATAACGTTGATAGGGGAGGTAAAGGAAAAATGAGTGATTTGAACTTGGAGAAGCTCTTCAGGACGTTGACACTCGAGAAGCCGCAGACTATCATCCGTGATGGTAATTTTCTCGGATCGTTTTACATTAGATCGCATAACACTATTCAATTTTCCCGAAAGGAAAGGAGAGAAAAAAAAAAGAAAAAAAAAAACCGAACCAGTAAACTCTTGCTTTCTACAAATCAAAATCAGCATCGATACACATGCGTGGATAGTATGGGAGGGTTTCGATGAAACCAACACCATCGAAGCCTTTCTATTCGACTCCAGACTAATGAAAGCGAACCACAAACGTGTAACGGAAATCGCACACAATCTTTTTCTGCGAATGTCAATTTTTAAATGAGCGAATCATGAATGCTGGCTTCGTTCTTCCTGTTTTCAACGCTCCAAACTTATCATTCACTCGCATCGTCTACATCTACAAATCAAAATACATGTACTGTAATTGCAACTAATAATAATTATTACTGTCTGACGGATAATAAATTAGTTAAAATTTCGTTAGTTACATAAAAAATATAAAAATAATTTAAAAAAATT
This sequence comes from Polydesmus complanatus, assembly GCA_034692225.1. NCBI lineage: Eukaryota > Metazoa > Arthropoda > Diplopoda > Polydesmida > Polydesmidae > Polydesmus > Polydesmus complanatus. The sequence goes on from JAQGAZ010000057.1 coordinate 93,982, forward strand.
AGGTCCTAAAGCCTCTATTTCGAGACCACCGTTGGGACCAATTAAAAGAGGTCTTCAAATGGAGTTTTTTTTTTTTTTTTAAAGAAAAACAATTATTTGTATGCTATTAAAAATTATTGTTTATTTGTGGCTCATAAACCTTTTGTCTCATAAAATCCCCATCTGCGAGTGCGCAGTATCTCAGTGGTCTTGGAATAGAAGTGGTCCACTATTAGAGGTGCAATAACACGGAGGTGATCTTGCGTAGAGGTTTCACTGTATGCATTTTCAAATAACTTACCGAAAAAGTTTGTAGAAATAAAAAATAAATAAACCCAACGAATCTAATGAGTAATGAATCCCTCAAAAGTAATAATTAATGGCAAAGTCAGTACGAATGAAAACAAAATATCGCTGAATATCGTGAAATAATCACGCGGCTCTTGAACGTGCTGAGATGTCTCCTCGTTCATTTCACCCTCTTATCTCTCAAAAAACTGACACCTCTTGATAGAGAGAATCCGCGCCATAGTTAGTACTGTAGTTGAAGAATCGGTTGACATAACATACTTTCATTGATATTCCGTACACTCAAACTTTCTCACGTTATTATTCTATCTTCATTCCGTGAGCTATCAGAGTCATCGGGCAATTTATAAAACTTTAAAAGGTGTAAACTTGAAAAAAAATATTTGCATGACTTCACGTCACACAAATTGCAGTCAGTATACGTGTAAATATTCAAAAAATTTACATCGAAAAACTAACAAACTATTTCCACAAACAAAACAAAAAAACTTTCTCAGTGATAATAATTTTTTTTAAATAAAAAAAAAAAAAAGTTCACGCACTGATTCGTTAATTTCATGCATCCACCACCTATCACTGGACAAAAAACTTAACTTTTTTTTTCTTAAATCCAGTACAATAGAAGTAAAAAAAAAAAAATAACAAAAAAGCGATTGGAAAATTCCTTCTATTTTTTTTTTAAATCTTTTCAGAGTCAGAATAACAGCACTGCAGCCAACAAAGTCCTCGTCGAGATAGAACGATGAAAAATGAAGTACCCTTTCGTTGTGAATAAATAACGGTGACCGGCAGATAAACAAAAAGTCTACGTCGGTTAGCAACCAAAAAACCAACCTCTTTTGTTTTCTTTTATTTTAATTCAAATTAACAGGTCACGCGTGTATTTTTCCTAAAATATTCCCCCCCCCCTCTCTGCAAACGTATACACTGTTTCAAGCTGTAACAGTAGTAACAATCGTAATAATAATTTACTGCGCAGCTCAAGACTTTTATTCATTCATTCATTCAAGAGAACGAATTAAAGCCTCTATTCAAACGGAAACAGTTATTAATTTAATACGTGTTCGAGTCAAGGTTCATATAATTATGCTTTGAAGATCCAGTATCCGAAAATAACTTCTTTCGCCTTCCTTCCTTCCATCCATCCATCTCTCCCCCCTACTATATTCTCTCATTAAAATTTTCGAGAACCAAGGCTGTTAACACTCTGATCTTAACAACCTATCGACGACCATTCTGCGATTTACGATCGGTATGTTAGAGCTCACCATCACGTTCTGAACGAGGAGGGTGAGGGAGAAAGAAAAAAAAAACAAAACAATGGCGAAATTAATTGAAATAATCAACAATAATAGCGCTTCGATTTTCAAGGCTCGTCTCACTCAATTCCATTCAAATACAAATTTATGACAGATCGGAATGCAAGATCACTGAAGCTAAACAACGTTGAGTCTGGTAAAAGCAGTTGGAGAGCTGGCCACTACTTTTGGATACCAACACATACAGGAGGTGACATGATTCTGATCTCAAGGCTCTCTATATTCCCCGCTGTTCTGTAAACCGGAGTTAAATCGGTCAGATTGGCCGGAGCACCAATTAGCACTTTCAAAAAATTCTCGGCAAAAATATGACAATTTACTCGTTAAAATCAGTAAATTAGAAGTGTTGAAATAAATTAAAATTAATAGAAAAAAAAAGTGAACTTAACCTACATTAAAATAAAATCAAAACAATGCTAGTACATGTACGCTTAATTACATTTTAAAATAAATTTATTAAGTATGGGGGGTTTAATATAAAGCGAGATAAGGTCTTGGCCTCGTAATTTCTGCTCCTTTGAAATTATTGAACTTTTAAAATCGTGCCAAAATAAAATGCTTACTACAGTAAAATGAGTTCCTGGCTTTTCCAAAGGTACGTGTACTGTATGTGCGTGTCACAAAATTATTATCAAGATAGCTAATCCAATAAACATTTTACCCCTTCAAAAATTAACAGGACAAAAGTCAATTTACGGTTAAAAAAAAAAAATACACAATTTGATCTTAAAATCAAATTGAGTAAAAATAATTTGACAGCTGATAATTACATTAATCACATTATGGGATAGCAATCCGATCAATATTTTACTAATCAAATTAATGATTTAAGAAATAATAATTCTATGATAAAAGGGTATTTCAACTGACAAACTACGCAATAGCTTTGCTTACAAATTCCGTTCACGTGTAAATTGTTTTTTTTTAATTCTAAATTAATAAGTTACTTATAGAAAAAAATAAAGTAAAAAACAAGCTTATTCTATTGACCTTCAATAACAATTAAATAGTTTCACGCTTTAAATAACACGTCTCTCTAATTGAATACCTTCGCTTTGAATGACTATAAAAAAAAATGTTGTATAAATAATGAAGCAAAAGTCAGTTAGCATTGGGGGTTGTTGAATTGGTTGGCACAGCAAGCGGTAAATTACAATGTAAATAAGTAGATATAAGTCGACGTCACCGCGCTACATTTATTTATAGTCACAAAAATGTTTCCAGTTTCTCTTTTTTTTTTTTAAAGAAAAAAAAATAATAAAAATAAAAAAAACCGGGTAAGATAATAATTCCAATTTGCATAATCATTTTTAATATTATTATTTTTACTTTCTATCATTTTCACGAATTGAAATAGGTGTCCCCATTTATACAAAATTTAAATAAAAAGTAATTCGGATTAACAACAGAATTGGCCTAAATTATTGTAAACAAATCTGTCATTTTTTTTTTTCTTTTAAATTAATCTCATTTCAAAAGCGGGTAATAACTGTCAAAACCGGGCTATGATTTGCTCATTCTTATTTTGGCATTGTTAACTAATTATTTGCTCACCACATGTGCTTGGAGAATAAATGGGCCGTAAACAGTGTCGATTTATAAAATCGCTAAAAACAAAATTCTAAATAAAGATTTAAAACTGGGGAAATTGTTTAAAACGCGTATTAAGAAATGCCTAAAAAAAATTTCCATTTCGAGATGCATACGAAAACTCGTTCTACCATTTTAATTAAAACATTTCTTTAAAAAAAAAAAAACATTTAAAGCATTCCAAAAATATTACTTTACTCAAGTCTTACCAGAAGTAATTTTCGTTGTAGCAAGATTAAAAAATAAAATTACTTTGATTATTAGCTTACTGCGGTAGATAACGATTTTTTTTAAATGAAGTTGAATTTGGCAGTATACGAATTTTGAAAATTACTGTGGAAGCTCATCATATCAAACGTAAACGAACGAGACAACTGTTAAGAGTGATGACACTAATTTCGACCTCGATCATTTGAGATAACAGTAATTGAACATGACAAAAATGATGGGAAATAAAACACAAAAAATTCATTGACAGCCCACAGTGCGCGCGGAATATTTTATAAGCACCGTACGTGTAGTTTTGAAAAAGTTTTTAACAGCCCATGCATCGATAACCATGCGCGATGAAACGTGCTGTGGTATCCCTGTAAACCTTGAAGTACAACGGCAGATAATAATCTAGTCATGCACTTTTTAAAACTATTTTTTTTAATCCTGGTGGTTTCGACTTAATCAACAAATTAATAACTACTTCGTCACAAGTAAATGTAAATGAAAAAAAAAAACTGTCTATTTAAATTTGGTGGCCTCCAGAAAATCTAGTTTTACAATTTAAATTTCGGTATGACTAAATTCACAGTACTTGTGGCTACAAAAAAAAATTTATATATTACCAGCAAATTAATGGAAAAAATCGACAAAATATTGCTCGTTAACGTTCAATCAAATTTGGTAAACCACTTTTAATGTTACCCAATTTTTAATAAGAAATTTAAAAATTCGCTGACAACGAAATTTTAAGAGCGAAAATATTTACCAAAAACGTTAAAAAATATTTTTTCATACAAATTCGCACGTAAAAATAAAAATAGCAATAAATACTAACCAAAAATTAACATTTTGATTCCAAAAATAGAAAATAAAACGAAAATAATCTTCGAATTTAACGTTTTCCTCAAAAATATTCGACCGGCTACTCTACTCGCCAAACTGTTTAGACGGGTCGAGTAGTCGTGCTTTTCCTACCCAACTTGTCCGTTTTACTCGACCCGTCTAAATCCACGCATAATTGTGGTAAACAAGATTCATTATTTCTGACAGTGAAAGATGATTTTTGGGAGCCAATCATATTTACTATTTAAATGTTCGAAATTATATAAAGCGAGTGGAAACAGCTTCAATGGGAATTATAATTATTATTGATCGGAAAATAAAACCAGACTCGCTGGTGGCAATGCAGTATTAGAGCAAGTTCTCTGAGGTTTAGAATTCCAAAAATAAAATCCGGTAATCCATACAAGCGTTAAATTGACGTAAATATGCAAAAAATAAAATTTTCTGATTTGGAGAAAAAAACTCTTCGCCATCTCATAAACCAATAAAATTAACAGTGCACGAAATTGGTTGTTTGGAGTCTTGAGTTTTCATTAGCTTAAGCAAAAATACACGTGCAGTAATATTAATAAGCTTTTCCAAAAAGCGTAAATATACTAAAAAAATAATAATAAAACAAGTCAATTTCGGTCGTACTCAATTACCAAGTGAGCCTATTTAAAGCTATAAAACATTTTACGATATTTACAAAAAAAAAAAAAAAACTTTCACTGTTGTTAATTAACTCGTATTTAAGGAATAGCGAGATGTTACTTTTGACACGCAATCGTGACTCAAATCAACATTTTTGGGAAAAAATTTAGAAAACTCTCTCGGTACAGTACAGATTGTACGCGCGTTAAAACATTGGCTGAGAAATGCAACCATGGTAATAGTAATAATAATAAATAAAAATAAAAAAAAAAAGAGTTAATAAGCCAGCCGTGGTAAATTTTAACTAATTCCCTTGACGTGTGAATCCTATTCAGCCGGTCAAAGTAGGCCAAAACGAAAAGCCATTAGAGAGCTGGTGCAAAATTTTTGCAGAAATTAGCTCGCCATTTTTTTTTTTTTTTTTAGAATAATTCTCATTCAACCTCTTTACGAATTTGTATAAACGAGTTTCTATTTCGATCAAATATACCAAAATGTCTACTTTAGCTAACCAAATAAAAAAATAAAATTAGCTCGACATAATTTAAAATCACCGAGAGAGGGGGAGAACGCCAGAAATTTTTGTTATACAAGTTACACGAAAGGTTAAATATAATTATCGACAATGTTAATCAGAGCAAAATTAAGCAAAAAAAATACCATACCAAAAATTCCTAAAAATGAGAGAACAAAATATCAATTTTAAATAAATTATGAAACAATTTACCTTGAAATCAAACTTTTTTTTTTGATGTTGAAAAAAAAAATCAAATAATAATTTTAAAAAAAAATTATTTAGAATTTATCGATTATAAGTAAATTACAAAAAAAAAATAGTTTCGTGATTAGTAATTTTAATGACCTCGTCTCCGATATACAAAAAAAAAACAATAATAATAAACTTAGCAACTAATTAAATTGCCCTAAAAAAGTTTTTTTTACTGTAGCTGAACTTTTTAACTTAAAAAGAAAGCGACTTAATTATTTATAACCTAAGCTATGAGTAATATTTTTTGTAAAAAAAAATCATCGATTTTCTACAGCAAATAAAACGCAATCAGTAATAATAATTATATTTAATCTCTTAATTTTTTTTTTTTTCATTATTTAATGTTGACTCAGCTGCACTAGTTACCTCCAAAACCGGTATACCGATACTTAGTCAAAAGCAAAAATCAAAATGCAAAGAGCGATTTCAACAGGAAATAATAACATTTTTCCAGACCTTGAAATCGCCACAAATTAATTAAAATTGTCAAAAAATCATTAATAGCAAAAGGAAAGTACTCTAAAGAAAAGCCGATAATTGAAAAAACAGACGAGTTTTGAATATTCAAAGCACACCTTAAGACCTTAATAGCTTGAACCAGTACTTAAAAAAAAATTAATAAAAACCTTATTTAAAAAAAAAAAAAAAAACACAACACAACAATTTCAACCAATTACGAAGGCCTAGATTAAATAATTGTTTCTTCGGTGAATCATCCAAATAAAATGTAGACCGAACTACGGTTTGACAATTTACGCGAAAAGAAACACACACAAAAAAACATATTTTTTTTTTAAATCTGACTAGTCACGTACACACAAGAAATACACCCCTGGATTTTCTTCTTTTCATTTTATGCTTCTCGAAAAATCTCTCCGCAATTAGGTCACAACAAAAATTTACATGTTTAACTTTAAATACTAGTTGTATACCAGAAAACCAAAACTTACGTCACTCGCCATAAAAGTAGATTATTCGATTTAAAAAAAAAATCATCAAACTTTAATTTTTGATTCGCTTTATCAAAATCAATCGGCGATTAAAAAAATAAATAAATAAAAAAGAGCGATACAATATAGTCGGCGTTCTGACATAGATAAGCTGTCAGCGAATCTATCGGAATGCGAGTCGAAAAACAACAATTTTCAACTCGAAATTCTGTACTTTTGTTACGAAGAAAAAAGAAGAGTTGAAAACAATTAAATATTATTCAAACAACGCAACTGTTAAAGAGAATGATTTTCTTCAAAAACCCGTTTAATTGACATGTTTGGCGCATGACAATTTGGATATCTACTGTAGGCCTACATGTGGCCAAGCAACGACTTGACTCACCTTCGCTCTAGCTTTTAAATTTCGATTCATCGACTATGCACTTCAAAAAAAAAAAATTATATATTAAGAGAAGAGAAAAATTGAGGCTAATAGTTACGTCACGCGCGCTAACCGGTAACCGTAGCTTTTGTTTAAATCAAAATTATTATTCCTAAGAGTGCTAAAAGAGAAAAATTTAGAAGAAGAAAAAAAAATCATTGGAGAGAGAAAATTATTATTTCTATTATAACAATTGAACCAGATTATATTCAAGAAAGAGGGGGGGAGGGGGGAGAGAAAGATATGTGAGAATGTACCATATAATAATAATTTTTATGTATGCCACATTCGCTTAGACGAAAACATATCGCTGAGTAAATAACGAAATCGCAAAGTTCCACAAGAAATTTTTTTTCCCCCCTATGATTTCGACTAGAAAAATATTGTTAAAAATAATCAAAATTAAATTGTTTTTAATATAATTGACAAAATATAATTTTTTTAAAATTATTTTAACGAAAATAAACTATTAGTTCCACTCAAACTCACAAACTAATTTTTAAAAAAAAAAAAAAAAAAACCAATGTAAGTCAATCAACCGAAAATGAAAAGAAAACAAGAGCAATTTAATGTAGAAATTATAGAAAATTTTCTCTAGAGAAAAATGCAAAAATTAACAGCAAAATTATACACTGTAACTGTATAGTTAAAACTCAATTATCCGAGACCGGATAACTGAAAATTCGAATACCCCAAAATAAAATCGAATAATATTGAATTGGTACATTACAAACTCGAAATAAAAAAAAAAAACAAGCCACGTTTCACCGTGGGATATTATCCCAAAAGTAAACCCTATCTCAAATATAAACGGTGTACTCCAAACATATTAATATAAGCCCCAGTTCTGTTGCCAACTCATTCACAATATCCCTAATTAATACCCTACTAATATTTTTAAAAAAATGACTAAAAATGTGCATTTTTTATATTAATACAGTACCTATAAATGTAGCCTTCCATAAATTAATAAAATAATATAGAATTATTATTTAAAAAAGTGCATAATTATACTGTAAATAAGCCCGAATGTATTTTTTTATATAGCAAAAAAGATAAGATTACAGTGTAGGTCTTATTTTCGGAGAAACACAATATTATTGTGCAATCTTTGTTGAAAATTATTTAATGTAAGGAAGGCTAATAAATAAATGCTTAAAAAAAAGAAATGCAACAGCACTTTTAAAAATAAAATTAATTTTAAGAGAATGGCTCGGACAAACGCGATTTTACTGCATACAAAACGTAAATAAACAAACAAAATTATATCTAAAAACAATAAAATGCTTTTAAACAAATTTTTCTTTTTAATTTACTTTTTAATATTTACTTCTCTAATTATACTGGTCACATTTCCTCCCCCCCCCCCCCCAAAAAAAAACCGCTGTCACATACTCTATATTTTTTTTAAAAAAACTTGTAATGTCAAGTTCGTACTACTGACTTTCATTCTGACGTTGAATGAAATTATCAAAAAAAATTAACGTCAACTTAAATTTTAAATTACATTTCCATTAAAATAATTTTCGTGTTCATTTAATTTTTGATACAAACAGATAATAAGCTTTAAAAAAAAAAGTGTCTCCGCTCGAGTACATTATTATAATTTATTTACCCGAAAAAGTTATTTTAAAAGTCTAGCCTATAACTCGCATCAACTGAGGTTTATTGTTCCTAGAACAAAAAAAAAAAAAGTTAATCCTAAAAATATGAAATGACTCAGAAAAAAAAAAAAAACAAGCTACGTAGTGAACATATTTTTTCAGACGCTGACCGCTTCATTGGCGCGCATTAACAAAACGCGTGTTCGGACTACAAATGACCGAAAAATTTTATTAAAAAAAAAAAAAAAAAAAAAAATGTTGTAACCCAGCAAACTTGTCTTTTTAGTAGCCAACTGGCTCACCTTGACAAATGACTTCAAAATAACTTCTTTTTTTTTTATTATTATTATTATCATTATTATTATTAGTTAATTTATACCGAAGTTAGTGAGAGTAAATTGCTTTCTATTAGCGCGAACATCTAACCTACACCTTGCCAAACATACTACACGCACAATGCAAACACGTTACACACCCGGCTTAAACATTACGTAGTCGTTTGAGAGAAAAAATATCAAAATGTTATCAACCCGTGATCTCATTTTCCAAAAGGAAATGATGATGTGAAGCGAGCAAACACAATTTTTGGCTTCTACGCACTTTTCAAAAAATTATAATAAACAAAGTCCGGGCAAAAATATTTCTCGTTCTCGTTTCCAACACTTCATTAACACCAATAACAAACCGAAAAAAAAAAAATAATCTAAACTTAATATTTCTTAAGTATTAAAAAAAAAAAAATAGCAACAAAAATTATTACAGTAAGCTCGACCTTCACCAAACTCGTTAAGCATAATCATGCGCACTCGAGTCTAAAAAATAATAAGCATCAAATCTAATTAAAAAAGAAAAAGCTCGTTTCCGGGGTTAAAGAAAAATAAAAAATATCAATTGTTCAAAAAAAAAAATAATAAAATAATTTTGAAAGCGCATGACAAGTGCCCTAATTTAATAAAAACCATCACTTCCAACTACACGCACTCTACACGGTATCCGTTAAAAAAGTGCACCCAACTGCAAATACTTGTAAATATAAATGTAAATACTGTACTTAAACGACACATGGAAAAACTTTTTTTGATACGGTATTCAATCATTCTATTCTGTGTTTACCCACAACGCACGCAGCACAGGGAGCAAGATTCTGATTATGCTCTGATCCCAGCTCTGTTCTGATCCCAGCTTGATCGAATTCGTCCCGTAAAATTGTCTCATTTCTTGCAAACCTTTTCTTGCATCATACTCCACGTTTTGTAGCATGCCGAAATTAAATCTGAAATATTGAAAAAGTCCGCCAACGTATGATACTGGCATGAGATCAACTCGACCCAGCTGGAATCTCAATGCACAGCATTGCGAGTTGGTATGGTACGTTTTGCCTCTCATTCAGGCCGAAAGAAAGTATTTTTAACACAAAATAGATCTATTAAATATTAAAAAAAGTTCTTAAAGTAAAGATTTTAAAGAATTATTAATAAAAGAATCAATACTGTACTGATTCAGTTGGGTGCACATTTTGTACGGACACCGTGTATATTTACCGTGACTAGCGCGATTCGTCTTGTGTTTTAATTCCCCAAGAAGCTCGGGCGACGGACGAAAAATTATTTAATTAAAAATAATACCCGAACGAAAGTGATGATTCAAAAAGATAATTGCTTCTTCCCTCTCGAAATTTTTTTTTTCTTCCTCTCTCTCTATTTGCCTAGAAGTATCACTTACGCAGAAGAAGAAGAAGAGAAACACACACACATGAGCAGATCTTAAAATAAGTCAAAAATGCAAATTTCTTGAAAAGTAAAGGAGAAGAAAAATAAATAAACGGCGAGTAAAAAGAAAAAATAATAATCACTGTTGAAAGAGAAATACTTGACAGGATATGTGCATAGAGTTAACTGCTTCCGCTTTCCGAGTCTCCGAAGTTGTTACTCCGATTGTGTAGTTATGGGTAGGGTGGTGATGGTGGAAGAGACCATCTTGGCCAGGCCAACGCACAGTACAAGTGGTTGTTGAAACGCCATCAATTAATCGCTCGCTTTCAAACAGGATGCTTTTCTTATGACGTGCGCAGAATTCTTTACAACAAACTCGGAGTAATAAACAAATAACTATGCAAATTTTTTTTTTTTTTTTTGGTTGTTATTATTAATTAATTATTTATCGAATAAATCAACGTAGGCGAAGAAGGATTGGCGGGAGCATGCGCGCTCGAGTGGTAAACATTCGCTCATCTTTAGGATCAAATTCTATTTTAAAAAAAATAAAGTGTTTTTTCTCACACAACGTCGAGTTGTATTTACTTGACATATATTTAAAATTTTGGAATTTTTGCGGGTTTTGGCGTGTGGTGCGATGAATTTTTAAGACAATAAAAAAAAAAATGTAGCGTGTTGGTGCATGTACTGTACCTTACCTATTGGAGATCGAGATGTTGTGGATCAATTTCATCTTGGATATTTCCTACTCCTGCGGATGCAAGTTATCCCATAGTTTAACTGAACACATTCACTAGACTTTCAGCGTTTTGTTGTTGTTGGATTTTTTTTTTTTTTCTTTTTTCAGAGATGTAATAATCCGAATCGCGACGGCGCACAAACTCATCCGACTCGAAATCAACGACGGTTCGAGTGTAAATAGTTGAATGGCTGAAAACGTAACTGAGCGCTGAGCTTCGCACAAACCGCGGGACGATTCTGCGCACTGGCGTCTTCGTTCATGCTGCCGCTCTAGCAGATGATTTCTAAAAGTAGCTGCTGGTTGGCGATTTTTTTTTATTGTTGTTTTAAATGAAAATTTTTTTAATTTAATATTTGTAATATTTTATTAATTTGTTTGGAATATGTATTTTTTTAAATAAATTTAGACTTTAAACAGTGGGCAAGAAGAGGAGAGCACACTGTACATTTTTTTTATTTTTAGCTACTGCCCGCCCTCTGGTGAGCAATAGTTGCACTACATAAATAATTTATTTTTCCGGTAGTTATAAACTGCTTTTATAATAACATTATTAATTTTATTACTGTACAGTTTTTGCATTGCAGAACATAAAAATTATTTTATTTTACTTTTAACTATAAAATATATAAATCGATCTATTCTACAATACAATATTTTTTTTTATTTGGGAAGCGCTTAAAAATGTGATCAAAAAAAAAAAAAAAAAAAGTGTTGCAAATTATAAGTTTTAAAATCCTAAGGAAAAGAATATAAAGTAAAATGCACGGTATTAGTTATTTGATTAACACTTTCAGTACTACCTGTATATTGTACATAAATCTAATACTGTACGGACATAATTATAATATTTTTATTTAAAACATTCAGAAAGGGTCAATGATAATACTTCATGTGTGGTCTATGATTTTGTTGATCAACGTCCATTCCATTTATTGAATTAATTTTTTTAAAAAATTTAATACAGTATTTATACCGCCGTCGATCATGTACATGATTCTATCAACTGTGATGTGCTCTCGCATCTTAAAGCCGCTAAATTAGCTACAAAATGAACCAATCCCACACACACAGACAGGTCAACAAACTCTCACCTTCTTTAAAATCAAAAAGAAGAAAGAAAAAAAATTAAAAAAAAAATAAATAAATAAACGGGATCATGAATGACTAACAAAATTGGAATGCGCGAGAAACTAGATTGTTGCATCATCAATTTCAATATTAAAACTTAATTAATTTAATTTTAGGTAAAAAAAAAATATACGATTAAATTAATTTACATTAATTCAATTCAAAATAAAATATTCAAAATAAATAAATAATAAAAAATAATTTTAAATCTTGCTACCGGGTAGTATCAACGCGCGAGCACCATAGAACGTTATCTCGCTTCGTGATTGGTCGTTGGTGGTTTGACCGAGTCTCCGCCAGAAGCGCGACGAGCGCGGGAGATTGCACGCGAACCCCTCTATTTTACGAGTAGTGTCTGAATGTCTGCATGATTAGGGCGGTGACAGGTCAAGTACACGATTCTCTTCTGGATATAAATATATTTGTTCTTCATTAATTTCTTATAAAGTTACTATAAATCGAGTTTCGGATAAATAATTAATAAACAATAGTGCATGGCGGATTCACAGCGGCGAAAGCCATTGGGATACCATCCGAGGAGAGGTGAGGTAAGAGAAACGAAAAAAAAAAAAAATAAATGTATAGATCGACTGCAATCTGTATTCACGCACGTAGGAATGCGAAAGTCCTTCTTTAACAAATTATTATCTCGGCAGCCAGAGATAATTATATAAAAAATATTACACGTTATTTTCGATACAGTTTGTGAAATGTTAATTATCACGCCGCTTTGTACCGACACATTCGAGCTTTGTGCTGTTTATATATTGTAACTTTTGTTTCGTCAAGCCTTCTGTTGCTGCACTTGCACTGTGTAATGTTATTTGAATTGTTATTCACTCATTTGGGCTTTTATTTTTTTTTTAATAGGAGGATCAGATTAAAGAAGTGAGATTGAGAGTAATTGCGGGTCATAATCTCGCGAAGAAGGACATTTTTGGGGCCAGGTATGTTGAAGCCGTCACTTTTATTATTTTTTTTTACCCTTTGTAACTACAGTAATGACATTGTATTCATCATCATCATGTGATCGTTGAGTTGGTCCGATGAGCGAATCGTTCGCTCGGATAATACGGCATTCAAATCTGCTACTGCTTCTTGGAGTGCACAAGTTTGAAATAATAATGATGAAAAGCTGTCAGTGATGACGTTTCTGTTAATTTGTGACTACGCTCAATATTGTTATTATTCAATTAATAGACCGTAATGACGTCATTGGTGGGTATTGCGGTATGCTTATCGTAAAAGCGATTATTATTGTTATTGTTTTTGCGTTGTCACATGACATTGCAATTCTCTCCCCCACACACACACATCACGCATGAGTTTATTGATTAATTGTTAATTACAAAATTTGTTGAGATTAGGAATTGAACCCGGAATTAAATGTCAAATGAGTTTTTGAGTTGGTCTGCAGTTTTTCGGACCATAAAAAACGCACTTTTTTGCACCCCAGAAACGTCTTTTTAATATTGGGTTGGGTCTTATTATCCGCAGGTAACATTGATTAAAAAGACTTAAAGACCTAATAACGTTTTTTTTAAAAAATTTCCACTCATAAATTTGAGGTGCGTCTTATGGTCAGCTCCTCGTTGATTTACGTTATTAATTTTGGGTGTTTGAATCGTATTTATGAATCTTCTTTTAAAAAGTTGATTGACAAGTTATTTTTTTTAGCGTTATGATTCGAAACAGGAAAATTGAAGCGATTAATTTTAATAAGATTTTTTTTTTTTTAATTCGAAAAAAGTTTTTAACAATAACATTGCCAAATCTTGGCAGGGTCTTAATTATTTCCTCATCAGGTTTTGCGTAACGATTTTTTTTGTTCGTTTGACTTTTTACAAATCTCGAATGTTTTTAATGACATTATTGAGAATTCATATTACTGAGAGTTGTTTGTAATTTATATTACTCTTTATTATACAATACAGTATTTACGTTTTGGTTTTTGTCCTAAACCAGAAATTCAGTTATTGTTTCAGTCTAAGCTTTGGGCGGGCAACTGTCGTCGTCGTTGTTGTTGTTTTTTTTTTTAACTTATCGCCACAGCCAATATTCATAAAAAAAAAAAACGTTAATAGCTAGGTAATTACGATTGTTAGTTAAAACATTTAAAGGATAACAATAGCCGACAACTACTTATTTTATTTTTAAAGGTGTATTATCAATTGGAATAGGTTAACCATGCATATAACTTTTCACACCGCTGAACGTTTGTGGAACCAGAATTCATCGTAGATACATTACCGTTACTAAAATGCTAATTAAATTTTCTATGCAGAAAGAAATAATTTTGTTATGATAGGTGTCGAATAATTAGGGGGCAATTGGCTAAGTAGCATATATTTTTATTTAATTTTGACAAGGTCTTATGGGACATATTATAAGTAAAAATGGAAAGTCGTATAATTTTGGGGAATTTTTGGTTGAGTCGGGTAATAACTGTTCCCTGTTGTCGTCTTTCTTCCCTCGCTACGCCACCGGTAGAGAGAGATAAGTCATTGTTTTGATGATAATAAATCACCTTTAATCCAAAATTTTGCGAGAAAGTTTCCTTAACAATTTGTTGAAAGCAATAATTAATTAATAGTCACGTACAGGCTTCGTTTTTCACATGAAAGTTGCCTAATGTTATTAGAAATGTTTTCCTGTAGCGCAATAATGTGGGAAAATACCTGCAGTTTATTTTTGGGTTTACACGTCTACAAATTCACGTGTAGTAGGCATCCCAATTGACCAGTCGAGGGAAATGTCACTTTATTAGTTAGGTTGGTGTTAATTTTTGTCGCGTCTAACACACGTTCAGGAAGCTAATAATAGATTAATTTATTGAATTTTTGCTTAATTAAATAAATTAGAGTTTTATTACGCTCAGCTGCCTTTAATTCTCAAGTAAGTCGTTTTTGATAATCCTATTTTTGAAATTTTTGGGTTGATAGCTTTTGTAGGGATAATTGGTTATTGATATTAATATTATGCGTGCAAATTGATTTAGTAAAACGCATTTTATTATTGATAAAAGTTTGAAGATAAGCTTATTTATTTACTAAATTTTGTAATGTGAATTGAATTATTGTTACGGTGCATTCAAGTTGGGTTCGTCCATTGCCTCGTCCTGCTCATAGAAACTTGAGTCAGGTCGGTCGGGATGGGACAGCAAGAAACAAACGATCATTTTGATTGAAAAAAGATTTTTTTAAAAAGAAATGTATCAGTAGCTATTATTATAATTTTATTACAGTAGGCTAATATCAATGTTTATAGACAGCAAAAGTAAATCGAGAAATGTAATGTTTAATACGGAGTAAAATAGTAGACTTCGTAATGGCAGCTTGACGTTCATTTTAAATTGAAATTGTAAATAATTAAAAATAACGCTACAAATGCTCGAAGAAATATTTTTTATATTACATGATTGTATAGCTGTCATTGCTTTAAAACGAATTCATAAAAATTGATTCACTGATTCTGAAGGACTTTTTTTTTTTTTGGCAAAGATCATAATTATCTGGCAAATTGCTTAATATTTATTATTTTCATTAAAAGTTTAAAGTTTTTTTATTAAAAACTAAATTTAAATTCGTATTAATGGAATTTTGCCATTTATTATGCCGGCTACAAACGATTTGGCAAATGTGCACCGATGATTGCAAGAAAACGGTTAAAAGTTCCGAATTTTGATTAGCAAAATCTATGGTTTTAATACCCCTGGTTGTTTTATTAATTTCCATCTTTGTTCGTGCTAAACTTCTTCGGAGGTAGGAAAAACCGCTTTTTAAGTATTGAACGTGGTCGAGGGTATTGGCCATTGAGGGTTTTTACATTTTTTGCTTCACACGAAAGATAATTGAAAATAAGTAAAAATGTCTATTAAAATAATTTGACAAATTGATAGCCGAAAAATATTTGGTTATACTTTTTTTTTTTTTCATTACCTAACTTGCATTAACAAAATGTAATGAATCAATAACAATACAATAGTTAACCAGATGGGATTTTTGTTTCAAATTCAAAGAAAATCAATTTTTTTTTACCGTTATCCTTTATCTCTTAATTTTAGCAATTCACATTGTAAGCGTGCAGTATTAAATCGATTAGATAGACGCTAACGAATTTATTGCGAGAAAGTTTGATGAAATTGAAATGTTGAAAATTCATGCAATTTTTTTTAATTAAAAAAAAAGGGGGGGAGGGTATAAAAAGCGTTCGCATTGTTTGGGAAATTGAGAAAAACTCATAAGGACTATCGAATGTTAAAACAGTTATACTTTAACTACTGTATTATAAAAAGTAAATTTTGATGGTTACAATTATTGGCTTAGCAACAAGTAGGGTTCGTGTTACATCGAGGGGTTCGCTTGCAATCGGTTTTGATAATCGGATAATTGATTATAAACATTAAATCCAACAAAAGTAGCTGTCAATTATATTTCTTCTAGTATTTTAAAATTAAAGTATATTAATATAAAGTTATTTTTTCTTAATAATATATCTTTTTCATATAAACTGGTTTAACAAATTAATATTCATAAAAATAGAATTGAGTTCCAAAAATCAGATGAAATGGAAAATGTATTGAAATGCGATGTTATGTAGATACTTAAGCATTTCTTAATGACAAAATATACGCGTTGAGATCCTGTTTTCAAGGTCCTGTCCCGGTGTCCCAAGAATCGGTTTTTCACAGTACTTCACTCTACAAGTACAGTACCTGCATCCCACTGCATAGAGATTTTTTTTTCGAAAAATGCTAAAAAAAAAAAAAAACTGAGCAAATTTTATTAATAATTTCGCACGAATTGGCTAAGAAAGCATATCTTTACCAAATTCTTCAAAGCGCTCTCTCTCTTACACATTATTAATTTTAGTATAAAAAATGGATAAATTTGTAAAAAAAAAAAAAAATAATAATAATTTAACGCTAACTTCTCTACATCGTGACGCCAAAGCTTAATGAACGGTATTCAAATTATTGAGGAGTGGGGATGGGTAGTAAAATGCTCATGTTTTCTTTGAAAGACCTTAAAAACATGCTACAGTAACTAATTTCTAATAAGACGTTTGGTTTTTTTTTTCGTATGTACTGTATATGAAATGGCCAAGATTAATTTTCGTGACGATAGAGGAATTGGCGAGGAAAACAAATGCAGTGTAATAATATAGGCAACTCGTTAGCTAGAAATGCTTAAAATATTTGCATTAATATTTTGTTTTTTGAATTGTTATCCAATATACTGTATAATGTCGACAATCGGAAAGCAAGGATTATTAATCTGAAATAGTATTATAGCCAATGTTTATTTAGCTTTTTTTTTTTCATTAGAAGCCGGCGTGATAAGCTATTTCCTCAGATATTATTATCGCGGATTATTTCATAGTGATCAAAAATAAATAAATGAAACTGTGTCAAAAAAAAAATAATTATCGGTATAAAAAAAAAGTTTTTATTTTTTGAATCATTGATTTAAAATTACACTGCGAAGCTGTATTTGCATTTGAATACTCTTAATCTGGTGTTAGTGGAAATGTAAAGGATGTTATCCACTTGATTTGACTTCTTAAAATTCACTAGTCTAACAATGATGAAATCTCATCAACAAACGTGTGTTTATCTCGTTGTTTATGGCGACTTACTTATATTTTTATTCATTTCCAAGGACAATATTTATCCTTGGTGAACATCAAATAGCTGACGGAACATTCTGAAATATTTTCCTATTTTATTTCTTTCTTTCAGACTACTTACTATTAAACTATGTCAGGGAATTGCAGCAGACACTAGATTTTAGCACTCGTAATAATTCAAATCGATTTAATGATGTTGCGTAAATAGTTTCCAAAAAATTAAGATTTTTTTTTTCAAACTTTTTGCTAAAATTGCTTCGATAGAAAGAAAAAAAAAAGTCAAGAAAATTGCGAACTATCCAAATTATAAAAGATGCTGATCAATGTTAGATAATTATAATAGTACTGTATAGTGTATAGTATTTTAAAAATTTAATTTCAAATACAGTATACGGTTCTCTTTCTTTTTTTTTTTTATATATACATGTACTGTATAATTATATAAAAGATTTTTAATTGGTTGTAGCCACTGAACTTTGGTTGAATCGGTGGGGACTGAACCCCTTACAGTACAACTTGGTATTTCTTTACGAAATTAAAAACCAAATTTAATTTTATCTTAATCAATTTTTATTTAAGGTTTTTTTTTAAAACTAAACGCAATAACTTGTACGTCAGTGCACTGAAAACGTTTTAAGCTGAAATCAATAATAATTATTTTATATTGGAAATAAAAAGTATACGATCCATCTGTTGATTCCCTTCCAAACTAGTTTTGATACCAGCTGCGCTAAGTTTACTTCTAATAAACACCAATTCACGGACTTGGCAATATAAATTCAGTACAGTACATTTAAACCGTCATATCAGAGTAAAAAAATTATTAATACGGTATATAAAATTATTATAGATTTCGAAAAAACAAAAAAAAAAACGAGAAACTCAGCTGAAATACGTTAGATAATAATATTAAACTTCAATGTAAATAAATCCAAGTTGCAAATTATTGAAATAATTGCGATTTATTGAATGCGGTCAATGTTTTGTCGCGTCAGCTGTTTTATTTTTTTTTAGGTTGAGTGTCGTCTCTCGTGTTTATAATAATATTTTGTTGCGCATTCGAGTCGTATCAGTGAGATTAAAAATCGTCCTTGGTTGCGCGAACATGCAAAGATGAGCTATTCTTCGAATAATTTATTATTCAATTAATGTTATAATATCTTACCGTCTACGAATAATTATTGTTGGCTGGCGAATAGAGGTGAGCCGATTCGAGGGGGAAAAAATGGATTTAATTACCGGTACACAATTTTGTTGAGGGGAGAAAAAAAATACGATGAATGAATTACCGTTGATTCTAATAATTATGAGAAAAAAAAAATATGTATAACGTTAAGTTGCAGATGTTACATCTACGTGTATAATTTGCAAGTTGACAAACTTGTTGGTGGTTGATTATGATTTTCATCCAAATCTTATTTTATGATCGCATATTTCAGTTGCGAAAGTTTTTGTTAAGACTGTTCAACTTAATCCCATTTCGTACGTGACTCATTTCATTCGTTTCACTTTTCTTTCTGTAGCGATCCTTACGTCCGGATTGATCTAATATCCTCCGAGAACGATGAGGTCATAGACACAGTCAACACTAAAACAAAGAAAAAGGTAAAAAAAAAAATAAAATTTGAAACGCAACTGTATAAGGTCAGCACTCACGTCTATTCGATATTTTCATGTTTATTTTGTAGACGCTCAACCCCAAATGGAACGAAGAATTTGTATTTCAGGTAGGCTAATTGTAATGCATTAACATTATTGTCTAGCTGCGGTATAGTTTACTCAATCCGCCGCGAATCGATCGTGAAAGCTGGCAGTTCGTCAATCCTATGAGAATCGCGGGAGTGTTCGCTGCGATTGGTATCGTCATATCCTCGCTAAATGCGTCACCGAGAATTAAGCACGCTAAACATTTTATCTCAGTTTATTAATACTGTAATTTCAATGTAAAACTTCGTAAGTGCCAATTCTATTCAACATCTGTTGAACGGTAGAAGTTTTGAGTTAAAAGAAGACAATTGAAGGTCAAGACTGCCAATTATATATGACTGTTAGATTTGTAATTGGGTTTATTTCGATGATTTTTCAATTTTTGCGTTATTGCTAATGTAAAGTTTTTAAGCCTCAGTTTAATAGTCTATTTCTTTTTTCTATCAGGTGAAACCGCGAGATCACAAACTAGTCCTTGAAGTATTTGATGAAAACAGAGTGGTAAGTTTCTTATTTGTTTTTTAAAAAAATTAATATGCCGTTATATCTATCTTATGGGTAAAATGTTTAAAGAAGGACTCAAATTAGCTAAGTTAACATAATGTCAACACAGCTGGCTGTGGGACTCGGGAGTCCTCAGCGTATTATTTAATGAGATCGTATAACTTTATGATCATGTTCAAATGAGGTTTTCAACTATTCATAATATCATTTTAGTTTAATTTCTGAAGTTGTTCATTTTCTTTTTTAATAACTAAATTTAAGCACACGTACTGTAGTTAAATTTAGTTGTGATACCGTATACGGTTTGAGAAATTCTTAAATCAATACATTTTTAGTAAGAAAGGAAAGAAATTTGCATGCATATGCAATATTTTCCTGGGTAAAACTTTTGCCATTAAAATATTGGAGATAGCTCATCATTTCATAAACAATTAATACATGTAGTCACTTTTTGGGGGGTCGATTATTTATTATCGATCACATGATTAAATTTAATATAAGAAAGAAAAAAATGGCATCGATTAATTTCAGTCGACGTCACATTATAAGTAAATTGCGCACTTGAATGTGATTCACACATTGGTGTTATTCGTTTTGTTACAGACAAGAGATGATTTTTTGGGGATGATAGAATTGCCTTTAACCAATCTACACACTGAGAAGCCAGGCACGCATATTAGCGAAAAGTATTATATTCTCCGGCCAAGGAGGTATACATTTTACTGTCATTAAGAAAATACTAGTTATTGGGCATACTGTAATGTGTTTTATCAATATTCTTTTTTTATAGCGCAAAATCCAAAGTAAAAGGTCACCTTCAACTTTATATAGCGAGGGTACCTAATAACAGGGATGAAGAATCAGCCAGTACCGATCATACAGAAAGTGAAGTATGAAATATTATTTTTAAAAAATTTAAAAAGAAATTAAGCTTACTGTGCTAGGTTAAAAGTTACTAAAACATTTTTTGGCTTAATGCGTGTGTTTAACTTCGTTAGTGTTGTCATTTTGCAAATAGAAAATTAACATTAGGTAGCGAAAAAGTGCTTCAGCTTTTTTAATATTATAGCAGTGCTATTAGTGTGTTGCGCTGAAATAGCTAATTTTCTACAGTATTAGAAATAATAATGAAACATTCTTTAGATAAACCCAAATATTACCTTTCAATGCGCCAATAGTAGTGGAAGGGCTGCTGTTCACGCGCCTCTTAAACAGACCGCCTCCAACAATTCTAATCAAGTTTGATTTACAATAATTTTCTATTGTTCATTTGTTTAGTAGTGTTAAATTAAAATTTATTAATGTAACTTACGTTGATAAAGTTTAACAAAAACCTTTTTTTTTAACTATTGTCTGTAATTATTTTAGCCTGGCTGGGAAATGTTAGACATGGAAAGCCAAAGTGGAGGAAATGAAGAAGAAGTTGATCCAAACGGATATAATGCACGTCGGTTGCCATCTCCTAGTCCTCTTCCAGCTGGATGGGAAGAGAAGCAGGACGCCAATGGTCGCACCTATTATGTTAATCACATAGCGCGAACCACCCAGTGGGAACGGCCCACGGCGTAAATAATTTTCATTTGAAGAGGCAATTTTGCTTTGTATTAAAGATGTTATTTTTGTAGAACGATGGGAAATGAAGCTGAAGATCAACAAAGAAGTTTGGAAAGTGTTGCTCAGGAATATAGGAGACGTTTTCACATTTCCAGTGATGAAACTGATAACAATAGTGTAGGCAATTCTACGCCTTCTGTACGATTTTAATTATTGTTATTTCACAAATTTATAGAAATTACTTTCTTGATTCCTTAGACTGGATCAGCTACACCAGTTCAAGAGAGTAGTCCTTCAAGTTCTCGGCGGTCATCTAACGATGCAAGTATCATTTTATTAATAGTCACTCTGAATAAATTAGTTTGCATATTGTAACTATTAAAAATATTATAGGTAACAGCAGACAATGCCAATTTAGCTCCAAACTCAGAGACTCTGCCTAAAAATTGGTCCCAACAATTAGCTCCAAACGGAAGAGTGTTTTATATTGATCATAATTCACGCACAACTACTTGGGTAAATATATTGCGACAATAGCATTTTAATTCTCAGGAAACTTATTCAAAGACTTATTAATAGATTGATCCTCGAACTGGTCGCCCCAGCACAGTTCCAAATCAAAATAATATACCAAACCGAAAACACATGGACGAAAATATCTTACCGTTACCTGTAATAATTTTTTTTTTGGATACCACTAAGTAAAGAATAATTAATAACTGTTAATTATATAACTTCTAGGAAGGATGGGAAGAGAGAGTTCATGTGGATGGCAGAGTATTTTTTATTGATCACCGTAATTATTCCTTGAAATTTTCTTAAGAGAATAAAATTTGATGAATGCCTATTTTATTTTTAGATACAAGGACAACGCAATGGGAAGATCCGAGGTTATCGAATCCTGCTATTGCAGGACAGGTAAACTGTATATTTACAAATTTACTTAATTTAACGTTTATTTACGCTATTTATGTTTTGTGTAGGCTGTTCCGTATTCTAGGGATTATAAAAGAAAGTACGAATATTTGAAATCACAGTTAAAGAAACCGGTATATTTAAGAAGCAAACATTTCATACATTAAAGCCTAATCATTGAAATATAATATTTTTTTTATAGTCCAACGTACCTAACAAGTTTGAAATAAAAGTTAGGAGAAACAAAATTTTGGAGGATTCGTATAGGATAATTAGTAACGTGAGCAGAGTTGATGTGTTAAAAACGAAGCTATGGATAGAATTCGAAGGCGAAACGGGATTAGATTACGGTGGATTATCGAGGGAATGGTTTTTTCTCTTGTCGAAGGAGATGTTCAATCCATATTATGGATTATTTGAATATTCTGCTACGTATGTTAATTTTAAACTTTTATTAATTGAAGATACTAATTATTTTTTTAAATATATTTTACAGAGATAATTATACGTTACAAATTAATCCATTTTCTGGTGTTTGTAATGAAGAGCATCTAAGGTATTTTAAATTTATTGGAAGAGTAGCTGGGATGGCAGTTTATCATGGAAAATTACTTGATGGTAAAATAATTGTGAACGTATTTTTCTCCCTTAAATAACATATTAATTTCTTGGTTAAAAAATCTGCAGCCTTTTTTATTCGGCCGTTTTACAAGATGATGCTTAACAAATTAATAAATGTTAATGACATGGAGTCTGTGGTACAACTCAATTCTGTTTTTTTTTTTATCACGATAAAATTATTAAAAAGAATTTAATTTTAGGATTCTGAGTATTATAACTCCCTAAAATGGATAATGGAAAATGATCCAGTAGAGTTGGACCTTCGCTTTTGCGTAGATGAAGAATCATTTGGCTTGGTAAGTTAATTTACATTAGCCTGCATGGTAATTTATTAAATTTAAAACATTTTAGATGCAACAAAGAGAGCTCAAACCCGGTGGTGAAGATATTCCAGTCACTCAAGAAAATAAACACGAATATATAGAGTAAGTAATCAGGTTTTTTGGGGGAGGGTTAGTGTTTAAAGTGAGATATTAACTCAATTTAACATTTAGGTTAGTCATTCAAGAACGTTTTGCTTCTCGAATCCAACCTCAAATGACAGCTTTTTTAGAGGGATTTAATGACATTATTCCGTTGGGCTACATTAAGATTTTTGACGATCACGAACTAGAAGTAAAATGAAACTTGTACAACAAAAATTAATGATTAAAACATTTTTAATTATTACAGCTTCTGATTGGTGGAATCGGAGTTATTGATGTTAAAGACTGGAGATTAAATACAGTTTATAAAGGAGATTACCATCCTAATCACATTGTGATTCAGTGGTTTTGGAGGGTATGGATTAATTCCACTTTTTTTTTTTATTTTATAAACAGTACAATTGAAATGGTAATTGGCTTTTTTACAGGTGGTTCTTTCATTCAATAATGAGATGCGTGCTAGACTTTTACAATTTGTTACGGGAACTAGTCGCGTTCCCATGAATGGATTTAAAGAACTTTATGGCAGCAACGGTCCTCAGCCTTTTACGATTGAAAAATGGGGTACTCCGAAAAATTATCCCCGAGCTCACACGTGGTACGTTTTCTCAGACGAAGCTAATTTACTTCTGTTGAATGATATTTATTTTTAAAATGATAATTTTCAGTTTTAACCGAATTGATTTACCGCCTT
The DNA here is from genome assembly GCA_034692225.1 of Polydesmus complanatus. Taxonomy (NCBI): domain Eukaryota; kingdom Metazoa; phylum Arthropoda; class Diplopoda; order Polydesmida; family Polydesmidae; genus Polydesmus; species Polydesmus complanatus. Next base: position 118,248 of record JAQGAZ010000057.1, read on the forward strand.
ATGAGAACTATCAAGAATTAAGAGAGAAATTAATCACCGCAATTGATGGCGCAGATACCTCAGAATTTGGAGGGGTCGACTAGGAAGTTCTGAAAAAGTTGACAATGGGCGGTTGCATAAAATTTATTGCCACAACGATCATTCCAATCAACTAATAATTAAGGTTTTTTTTTTTTTACTTCGTGGGCTCACATTCTTTTATTGAATTTTTACATGTATTGATCAAGCTACACCTTACAGACTCAACTGTTATTGTTATTGATGAACTGTTGTACAGAAGTTATTTAATTTGCCTTGTATAAAATTTTTAAAATTAAGCTTTATTATCTACATATTGAATTTTCATTCTACTCTTATAAAAGAACGTTATACCGATTTTTTGAAAATAAATTGTAAGTTTATCCATTTATTTTCATTTATATCAATGATAGTGTAAATAATTATAATAATTATCATTAGGCATTTGTTTCAAAATAATATTGTAATTTTTTTTTTTGGAAAAAAAGGAACTATGCAAAAAATTGATTTTAATCATAATATACTCGTAATTTAATAATTAAATGAAAAAATTTAAAAATGATGATACTGTATTGACTTTAATGAATTGAATTATTGCTAAAAAGATAAAAATTATTGTTTTTTGGTTGGTCATTGAACAATCTCTTCTAGAGGGACACTCATAAATACTGTACTGGCAGTAAAGCAATAGTTTTATCAAGACGGTTTTATTAACTGAAAAAATAAAAACATTACGGTAAAAAAAATTTGAGAAAATTTACAGTAGCTCTTCGCTTGTCTATTCCTGGTTACGTTTTTAACCTACGACCTTTCACCGTACCCACTACAGTGATGTCAATCAACGAGGGACACTCGCAAATACGGTACTACTAGTATTACGAGTGAAATGTCCTGGCAAAATTGCGGTTAATTACGATCATCTCACCATGTAAAAGCCTAACAAACCGCTCATCGCTTATCTCTTCTTTCTCATCGCCTTTCCCCCCTCCGCCGTAGTTGGCCCCGTTTATAGCAAAATCACACTAAATTTTTAACTAAAATGTTTTTTTAAAATTAATTTAACGAGATAAACATAGATTTTAATTAATTATAAAAACAAAACAATTGTAATTTAAAATTGGTTATTGTACAATTAATAATTGCACATCTTATTTATTTTAATTAATTAAATTTAAAATTGAATGTTGATTTAAGTGTAAACGATGCTTAAGCAGTTTCCGCGTTCTGAGGATTGAGAGCGTCAACTTTGAAAACCACGACACATTTTTCATTTTTACTGAGAAAATATAAGTTTGTAATAGTTAACAGTGATTAATAAACCATGGTCAAAGAAAAATACAGGTAAGACAATCAAATTTAATTTGCGATTAAGCACAAATGAATGACAAGTACGCGCTATTATTGTGTGGGTATGTATACCTATGCTCTTTCGAAAACATGAATACCTGTAGGCCTACTTGAAATTGAATTCGGTATTTTCTTTTCGAATGATGATGTTTAATCCAATTTCTCGGAATGCCTATTATAAGAGTGAAACTACAGCAAAGTATTAAGAATTACCGTAATTAATAGGGAATTTAATTTTCTAGTTAAATCAATTCTAGTTAATCGGACATAGCGCGTACGTACAATTGCCTTTGGCACATCGGACACGCGTTGCTTTTACTTAACCACGACAATAAACAATGCTTATGATAATGATGCTTGCACGATGTCACGCAACTGGAAACCATCTCTCCGCGACAGATGGAACACACGTCGTTCAACGCTTCTGGTTTCGCTTCGGGCACCAAGAAGATAAATGTTCGAATTGGCACAAAATTTACAAATAGAGAATACTTGATCCTGAAGTCATCGTGCAAATCCAGCAGATATGCCATGGCGCAGTGAAATACGTTGAAATCAAAACTTTTGTGCGTAGCGATCACATACATAGTTACGAGTAAAGTTTCGTACAAACAATAATTTAGCCCCGACACGATCTTGTCAATTAGCATTGAGCGATGGGGAGCTTCTTCGTTTTCATTGTAAGGCGCGACCTCTTCGAGGAAGTACTCGAAAACAGTTAAAGGCGCTACTATGATGACGTAAATAGAAAAAGATGCGATGATGAGCAGATGAGCGCCCATCGGCACAGTCCAAAGCGAAAAGCCTAATAGAAGGATGGCGCCGATGAAGGTAAACAAACTCAATCCCAAGGTTCTATAATAGTGCCGTGTTCCTTCCTGGTTCCCGACGAGATTGCAAATATTGGATAAAAGCTGTAAGAACTCTTTTCGCCGAGTAGAGCTTCAGCTCGGAAGCTCTCCCTCGAACAGGGAAAGTTATACTTACGAGT
>JAQGAZ010000058.1:0-120360 GCA_034692225.1 Polydesmus complanatus
GCCAAACCACCATGAACGATTTTTTTCGTTATAACGCGGATTCGTTATAACGCGGCCTAATGCATGTCCCCCAAAACTCGCGTTATAACGGGGTCGTACTGTACCATGAAATTATAGGATAAATTAGAAGGTGCTGCAGACAGCGTCGTACTGGAGCAGTCAGAACTTAACATGGAAAGGCTATACTGGTCAAGGGGCTTTAATCGTTGGTTTTATAGCTTAAAAGCTGGACAAAATAAGGGGAAAATTCGCAATTAGTTGCATTCATTGGAGGGGGGGGGGAGTGTCCTGATTATATAATAATACGGGCTATTTGATGTGCATTGCTGCTTTTGGACTACCCTGTATAATAATATTATATAACATTACTACCGTCTTATTATTTTGTGTAAAGTATGCTTGTGAACATTAAGAAAAATAATAGGATTGATGTGATTCCCAAAGAATGCCTGATAATTAAAGAGGTGGGGGGGGGGGGAAAGAACTTTAATTGCACTTCCCACAATTGAAGTTTAGTAGACATTTCAACGTTTGACTATTCAAATGAAATAACTAGGTGACACGTGCCTGGTTTTCAGAGTGAAAATTTTACTTTTCTGACATTCAGTTACATATTAACGCTTGTAATTATTCTCAGGGCAATTACTCAACCGTCTGTTCTCAGTAATGTCTACCTGAATACGTGTTGAATATGTAAAGTTAAATAATCTGATTATCAGTCTCGCTCATTTAATCACGGCTTAGCGTTATGATATGTTTTATTATTCTCTGATAACTATAAATAAATATTTTAGTTTACATAAAATAGAATTGAATATTATTATAAGGGTTAGACGCAAAGTAATTGCGATGAGTTCTGATTTCTAAACTTTGAATCTGGGGTTGAGGGGGGGGGGGGGGAGGCTATTTTAGCTAATTGTAAATTAACGTATATTCTTTTTTGTGTAAAGCTGTATTACGAGTAGATACGGGATTTTCGTCTAATGTTTTGTTGCATTGTGAAAGTTGCGATAACACATAAGCGTCAACGTTCGTTAGATTAACATTTTTGCCTTCTTGAATATTTAATTTTAAACTTAACAAAAGAAAAGTTATCATAGACTTTTTATTTGACTAGATCATTTGGGGGACGAATTTCAATTGCGCTGCACTTTGAAATAAGAAATTATTTATATTTTCTTATTGATAAAGTGCTGTCACGCATTAAATCCGTGTTATACTAATCAATTATTCATTTTTTATTTATAAAACTTACTTAGAATTTTATCGAGTTTAATCAGGTTTTTGTAGAAGTCATAAAATTTTAAATTGTCATGTTCGAGTGTGGTGTTATCGCCCTCAAGATGTGATTCGACGATATAAAAGGTTTTACGTGGAAACGTTGATGGTGGTGTAACCGTATGATGATAGAACGTTTCAAAAAAAAAAAAAAGGGTAGAGAGTTTTCTCAATTTATATGATTTAGCGTGAACAATTTTTACCTGAAATGTAACGAAAATGAGAGGGAAAAGTTGTCTTTTTTTAAAAAATATAAAAAAAAGGAAGGCATCTTTTTCAATTTTTTCTGTGAAATAGCGTTCTGGCTACGTGCTTGAGGGTAAATGGGGCGAAATCCTTAATCTCTCAATTTTTAGATGAACAAAAAGTGAAGTTAAGGTTCCTCGTTAAAAAGATACTTTAGCTTGCTTCTCGTACCCGTTCTCGATCTATTTTGCCGTGTGGAAAAACTACTTTCTAGTGATTCACTTATCAGTTTAACCTTAGAGCATTATTTCAGCGTTCATTGCTTAATATAATTTAATGGGCTATTTTTTTTTTCTTTCTATTTTGCCAGTTTCATCTTCACGATAAGAGGGAATAGCGTATTCCTAATTCTCTAGATTGTTCACATGGTACTGGGTACTGTAAATAAAAGCGCCAAAGAAATAGAGAATTTCGACAATATTATTGTTTGAGCCCTATTTTGATCACTGTAATTCGTATGTGCATGCGGATTGAATTTACTTTTACGTCATCCGTTGGGATAACTTATCGTAACACTGGAGCCGCATAAGCCATTTCTTCTCCTATTTTCTACCTCTTCACCTCACTGTCGAGTGTTTTTAAAACTACTTTTTGTCTGATTTATCTCTCGTTTCTATTGCGATTGTCAATATTAAGTGTATACAATGCTTTACGGTACAGGCGTATCGTTAAACACGACATCAGATGATTGTGACTGGCAAAGGTAGGCATGGGCAAATAATAACAATTTATGACATCATTACACGCTTTGAAATTAAATTAGAACATTGAAGTGTTTGTCTAAAGCGGTACAATAAGGTTTCCGATTTTCCGAGCAATATGATGAAAATGGTGAAACGTGGCGCGTTATTTTTTCTTTCTTTATGTCGTGTTGTAAAAATATTACATCAAATTTACAAGTTTACATAACCGAGGGTTTACGCTATGAGTTTGGTGCTAAAATTTCGCATTTTTTTTTTTTGGCAACAGTTGGAATTTAAAAGCATATTATTGAAGCGCTCGAGTATTAAATTATTTTTATTTTTGGCTAAAAGTTGTAGTTTTATGATTGTTGTGGGCGCGGCATTTGTTGTACGAGTGATGTGCAAGCCCCCCTATCCATCTTAATAGAGAATGTAAAAATTTACCGTTCTTAGGCCAAATTTCTTTTTGTGCCTGAAAATGACATATTTTGACGAAAAAATGGCAGAATCTAAAGAGGATTTTATTAGTTATAGTGCCTCTCACGAGACGTATATTTAAAATAACTTTAATTTAAAGTTCACTTTTTTCCCTCTTCGTTTTTAATTTGAAATTTGCCTTGTGGCAGCGTTAATAAATATAAGTACCGGCACACTATAGGCCCTACCATTTAAAGTAAAAGAAAAAAAATTAGGTGCGCCGGAATGCAGGGTACATCGGCAAGATTTAATAAAACAATAATAATAATTAATGCATACAATGTACCTATTTTACGCATACTTTTAGTTACTCCCATCAGTCGATTTACGCTGTTACCATTTACACCTACCGGTTTGTTGGAAGCAATTAACCCGTTAAAAGCAATACCAGTACGGTATGTGATTAAATTTGCTGTTTTCAATAATTAAGCGATGAAATTTAAGTGTTAAAATGTATGAACCTAATCAAAAATATTGCCTAATTTACGCTGAAAAAACTTTCAATTTTTTTTATTTTTAGAAAATTGTATGTTGAACGACGAAATAATTATCAAAACCGTACAATGTTTCTAGCTTTCTGTACCGGTATTAAATAAAATAATAATCGAACTCTACGCGTATGAATTACGTCTTTTTGAATTTCCCATTAATTCAACATTATATTATACCGTATAGAGTTTTATAAAATGTTATTTACTGTATTTGAAATTTGTATTTTATTAGTCTGCTGTTAAATTGAGATGTATAGCGGTTTTAAAATGCCGGTAAATATTTATGAGTTTTCTGAGAGTAGGCTTTGTACATTAGACCCTATTTTATAGCTGTTATTAAGTTTGTTTTTTAACAAGAAATTGAAAGAGAAAAAAAGAAGTATTTTGTATAAGATTTTTGTTTATTTTCGTAATTGTAAAGTTTTAGAAAAACGAGTAGGTAATTATTGTTTTTTATTATTTATGCGTTGCGCTTGGAGTTATTGCTTTCGAAAAGTAAAATGTCTTTGATCTTGCAAACATCGAACGGCCTTCGATTTTATATTTATTTATTTTTTATATTTCTTTTATCTTTTAAGAAAGCGTACAATCGTAGTCACATATTTACTGACTGTGAGTGCAACAACGGGCGTTATGGAAATCACGAATTCTCTTCAATATTGCTTTCTTTTTATTTTGTAGGTTGAGTAGCGTGAGAGTTCTTAAGTGAATGCAACGTCTATTCACATTGCACCACTAGCGAACACACAACTTCAAGCCAAGGCCTATAAACATACACATGGTAGCCGTATACACACACACACACACACACACACACTTCACTTTTTCACATTTTTGTATCGGCTGCTACAGTTATAAAACGAAGTGTCGGCTACAGTCGTTTACGGACTTGTTGGCTGGCTGTAAAGTGCAAATTTCAATATTCCACGCAGTGCCACACTCGTTAAATTTTTTCTATTTGAAAGTTGTGTTTTGATCGAATTAGTTAGCGTCGCTTTTCAGTCGCAAAACGCAAGTGCATATTTTTTTTAAGATTTTATTTTTATAATTTTTTCATTTTATAAATATATATATTTTTTTAGTTCATGGAAGTATCACATGTATTTAGAATTGAAGCGTTTGCGAATGTTTTTTTTTTAGGTTAAAAAATTGAAGTTTTTTTAAAAAAAAAACGTGATGCAAAAGTCTGTATCGATTTGAATTTTTTTTGGGGGGGTTTGTTTGTTCGATTGATAGTCGCTATTCTTCTTTAGTTGCTGACACTGCTGTAGCGTAATGTCAATAGTATTGAATCTCATCCTTAGGGAAAATACTCGTTATGTGTGCAGGACTTGTTTATCAATTTTTTTTTTCTTTTTTGGTTGGTGTAATATCTTTCTTGCCAAACAAATAGAGTCGTTGAAATAGCAATCGGTAGCCGATTTCAGGTTAAAATGGTAACACACACAACACACACTGTACTGTAGCAAGAAAATGCCAAGGTTGAACGAAACGTTTGGTGAATAGTGGAATAAAGTTTTCGTTTTGACCTTAATTTTAGATAACTGAATTAACTTTTGGCAATTTTAGAGTAATTATTTTTTAATGAGGTGTACTAGCACTGTAGCACAAACAATAATAATTATTATTGAAGTGTTGTTTTAAAGTCCTTGAAGTGATGGCTTTAACAACTTTGGCGATTTGTGTTATTGGTATTAATCGCACAATAGCTACGAAATAATATTAACGTGTTCAGCAATAGCTTTGTTAAGATAGTGAAAATAAATACTCGTAACTACATGTAATATAGTACTTAATTATGATATTATACCGCAAAGTGAATTTTATAACGGTACTGCACTGTAATTGAAATTACCTATACAAGTAAATATTGTTTATTATATTGGCTTAAGTACATGCTATGCATTTTCGGTATACAGTTCCATTTTATATGTCATCTACTTTACTGGTTGGAGTAATTTGATCCTCTGGCGACATACTAGCCTTCTGATCCTTCGCGCACTCAACGTCTGTCAGAAATAAATAATACCAATTTTTCCGGCGCTATCGTGTCTTTATTTCTACAGAGTCTATTTCAAAAAAAAGCACAATCTGTTTATTAGTTTCTTTATAAAAGAAAATGTTCGAAATGAGCATTGTTTGTTGTTAACATGTTTGAATAATATAATTATTAGTGTAATTGCATTTAAAACGTCGGTGATTATGATAGCCTTAGGCTAACTCATTATTAGTACATACTCGTACATGTAATTTCAAACTTCAATACAGTACTGTACGTGCATAGCGATCTAGAGTATTGCTTGACTGTAAGATCTTCCGAAAATTTATCCGATTTTAACTCTACGGTTGTTCTAACGTTAATATTTATACACACAAGCTATTGGTAAATTTTTGTTTACTTTAGAATTTAGATGTTTCGATTTTGGTGTTTATTTATTTTTTTTATTTTTATTATTTTACTCTGGTTTTTAACGCAAAATGTTTATTGGATGAGCCGAAGGAACACAAAGTCCGGGTTAACGCGAACATTTCACATATTACAGTAGGTGATTGACAGAGCTAATAAAAATTACGAGCATGTCGTATCACAGCGGCAACATTAAATACACTGCACATGTACTGTACGTAAACTGTAAATAAGCAGAAGCGTGTTTATCGTTGTATCAGGTAGGGTTTATTCCTCTTATTGTTCCATTATAGAAAACTTGTAAAAGAAAACGCAGTTTATGATTTTCTGTAACAAGTATTCGTACCTCTTTTAGCCTCAGTAATTGCCAAAAGTAATACAGGGTGTCCGAAATGTCATTCCGATTGTTATTTCCACCTATTTATTTATGCTTAAGTGAGATAAATTAAGTAAGTAATGTAAGTAAATAACATCATTAATTTAAATTTTTCAATAAGTACCGATAATATTTATTATTCATACGGTAACTTAAACAATATTTTTGATGTTTGACACGTATATTAACTTATCGGTTTTCGTTATTTTATTTTAATACTGTAGTTGTGTCCAATTTGCATATTGTAATCTGTGACTTTTCAAGTTTAAACTTTTTATGCATGCTGACATGCTGTAAATTATTTGAGCAAAATGCATTTATTAAAACTACTTAGAAAAAATTAAATATTTAGAAACCAGATAATTTGGAGATTTTGCAATTTAAAGGAGAAGTGGTTTGTCTACATAATAGTGTGAAATGACTTTGAAATTCAATCTTTTTGATGTCGTTATCTTGAACGTCGATTTGAGAAAGGATTTTAGAATACTATGCTTAAACCTAACCTAATTTGTCACAGATCTTTGCGTCAGCTGTTTCTTCTTAAAAGAATTTTCAATTTCTGTTTGCGCAACTAATGACAACCTATATTTTATATCCATTCTGATATACGCGTGGAATAAAATCACATTGTAGATTTTGCGATATATTTTTTTTTTTGTCAGATTTGCTTTGGAATCAAATTTTGTAAATGTGTTTAAAATATCGGATTGTCTCGCAAACTCATAGCGCGACAGCGAGATCGCTTAAGCTAACACGCGCATTTATATTATTAAAGTAGATTTGGTTTTATTTTTTAAACGATTTTTAAAATTATTTTGAAGAGAAACTTTTTTTTTTGTTATTATTTTGTGGACGAATAACTGAGGATAGAAAGGTAAAACGGTTGTAACCCCAATGTACGTGTAGGGAAATCTATTCCAATGGGGTGCAACTTTTTCTATCTTTACACCGGCGCAATCAATTTAATTTTTTAATTTTATTTTTATTATTTGAAATAGTATATATTTAGTAAAATGAATAATTAAGCTCTTATTTCATAATTATTTAACAGTAATACAGCCTAATTCGGGCTATTTGGAAAGCACGCAAACGCTCTCTTATAAACATTGGAGTAGTCCATATATGCGGGGCGTTCAACAAAATGTAAACAAAGACGGCAAACTTCTTAAAACTTTGCTAACTGAATTTCAATATCGACGAACTTAATGTTTAACCCAAACTTAATTTTTAATAACTGAAAATAATACACAAAATTACAAATAGCCCTCGCTTTGAATCATTTTTCTAGTGAATTTTTAATTAATTACTGTACTTACAAATGTAGTGCAAATGTAGTACATATGTATATTTATTTTATTTTAAATGCCATATTTTCTATGCCATATCTTTTAAAGTGTTATGATTTTTAGAAAAATTTTTAAATTAATGGAATAGTACAGAGCATTAAATTGCTGAAAATATTCTTTCAAGATTTTTAAGTTAAAGCAATTTATTTGCTGTGATTTCTCACGCAAAATTTGTAAATTTGTATTACGTGTATATTCATCGTGCGACGTTTAACTTAGGTTGACTTTCATTAGAATTTTTTTTTTTTTTTTTGTTACTATTATTTTTGAGGACGATGAAATGATGTTGCGGTTTCTACTAAAAGCGTTCGTCTTTGTTACACGTGCATTTTTTTTTTTTCAAAGGAAACGATGTTATCGTGTATACAGTATTTGATTTGATGCTCGTGTGATCTGCGATTTAAACATGATCTATTTTTAATAAACAGAATTAGGAAACTAGGATTTTATTTTTATTCACTTTTTGTGAATAACACGTATTTCAAGTATATTGACATTTATTTGAAAGCATTTCTCATTAGTTGGAAGCCGCAGTGAAATTGTGACTTTCTCAACAGTACTTTAACTATCTGCACTACAACTCCGAAAATGCTCGATCGATATAGTTTTACATCTACGTCTTTGATCTTTTTCAACGTAGTTCTAGCCTATCTTTTTAAGGATACTTATACCGAATATGCACTCGCTCGCTTTGGATTCTTGCGCTCACTATATTTACTTAAGGCTTAGTGCCGAAATTGGAAGACGTCTCAATGGAGGGGGGAAAAAATCGAAAATTGTTAAGTAACCCACGTGCCGCCTGAATAGATTTATGTAGTTATTTGGCTAGAATACGGCTAAAAGTGAAGATATTAAAAATGTTTATATATTAAGAATTGGTGTTGCAGATGCCACAGTTTCGTATTTGGTAGTTTTGTTTTTGTTTCTTGTTAGTTAATAGGGGAGGTTGGTGGCGTAAAGCTTTATATAAACTATTTTTGAAAAAAACATGCTTCAAGCGTTACACAATTCAGGAAATCAAATAATAATTTGATTCAATATATTTTATAATAAACAATTTCAATGCAGTAAGGTTATTTAAATAACTTCCAGGCTGTATTATTTTAGCAACTGAATATAGTTAACATAGTCGATATTGAAAGTATAATTTATGAAGAATATTGTCGATTGCATATTTATCATTCTTAACCTGGTTGAGATTAAAATTAAAATTTATGCAAAGTATTTTCGTTTTCTATTTAGTAGGCCTATGCTTAATTTTTGAAAGCTTGTAATAACATTATTATTTCAAAAACTTTATAATAATAATTATTAGTTCAAACAAAATGATAAACTTCAAAGTATAGCCTAATATTAATAAAAACTTTTTTTTTAAATATATTATTGATGTCATCAATATTTAAAAGAAAGATAACATGGATAACGTAGACTAAATATTGTCTCCTATTAATTTATATTAAAAAAAAATTAATTGAAAACACGGCGTGGATATTTTATTATTGGAGGAGAAATTTGCCTAGGATGCAAAACTACTGTAGGCTATCTAGAATCCTAGATGATTCTAATTATTTTGCGACTTTTGTCTTCAACTTTTCAACAAGCGAAATGATAGAACATATTATTTTGGAGCATAAGATAAATGTACGCATATTTCTCTATTAAAAGTTGTGGAAACGGCGCCATAGTTTCCGCTGCCAACAGTTCTGATGTCCGCTGAATTTTTGATTCTAAGATTACAGGCACATGTACCGAACGGTTGGAAATATTAGCAGAAAAATAAGAATAATAAGGGTTGTATGATTATCGTAATAGATATGGAATTAGAACTGTTGTTAAGTGTCGCATTTCGTTGTCATACATCTTATACGTTGTCGTGCCGTGAGCGAGTACGTGAACTGTAATTGATGCGGATATGTTTAATTAACTCGTTGTTGTTCTGCACTCGCACGCAACATTCAGGAATTTATTTTAATCCGTTGAAAAGCATGATTAATTTTAAAAAGGTTGCCACTCACGCGTGGATTATGTTATTTTAAATCAGCTTATATTGTATGTTTTAATTGCAAAAACAACTCTTGAAACAAGGGGTCCTTTTCATTTTTAGCACAGTCGACTGATTTCCGTCGCACGTTAATCACGTCGACGCTCAATCAGTCTACGTGTAATTAACGTGCATCAGAGGTGGTGATGATGGAATTTCACAAACTGATGAAATTGAATGCAAATTACTTTCAGTATTGATTGCGTAAGCTTAGTCGATATATATTTTTTTTATCAAACTATTAATTAAAGATTTCGAGGCATTATTTGGAAGGACGGTTTAATAATGCCGGAGTTTGCTTCTTGTTTATTATTAATATTTTGCTTCAGAAGAGCAAAAATGTGATAATTGCACTTTTGCTTTTACATAAAGGGCTGTACGATCATTAAAAGATGTACAGTGTACTTAAATATAACACATAATTGGTCATTGCATTCCCCCACTGCACCTAGAAACCTGAGTTAGGTATGTCAATATGGAGCAGTAAAAACCAAACAAATTAAATAAGATTAGAATAGAATTCATATTGAAATTGCACCATCTAGCAAATAGCCAATAGTGCTCTAATTATAATTGCGCTGGGTTGTAATAGGAGATATAGTTGTATGGGCAAATGTAAAACTTGAGTTTTCTAATTTTTGTTTATTTTATCTATTTAACAACAACAAAAAATTAATACTTAAAAGACTTTTGAGTTTATCTGTAACATAGGACAACTTTGAGTGCTTTAACTAAGTTTTTTTGTTTTGTTTTGTTATGTACTGTAACAGATAGAAATTAAAGAGCGTCATTCCGTTCAACTGACGCTATTTTATTTTGATAGAACTATGATAACCGCATTCAACATCTATTTCAGATGTGTAAAAGATATCAGAGGATTAACTTCGGTTCATTAAATAGTGCAAAAACTATTTCAAATTATCATTTATAAGTCATATTTTTGTTCATTAATGTCAAAATTTCGTTAAATTTAAAAACTGCGATTGCATTTTGTCATCATTTTACGTTATACTTTGTATTAAGATTATCATAGCTATTATTGTGCTTTCATTAGGGCTTATGTCAAGTTAAACTATAAAAAGATTCCTTTTGTAAGTTTTTTATTCTAGTTTTTAAAATTAAGGGTGTAGTAGCGTTAAGATTGTAAATATTAGCGTGATTTTAACTACCGTTTACCTCAGAATTTTTTTTATTGTTAAAAGTGAGAGATGGTGTATTGATGGTTTTTTTATTATATAAAATTATCTTTGTGTTGACTTTGCGTAACGATTTTTTTTTTCTTTTCATCTTTTTTTTTTATTTTTTCTCAGTGATGTTGACGTTGTAGAACAAATTGTTTTAAGGATTTAAGAATAAATTGCAAATTGATTGGTCCCCGGGGAGCTCTTTTGGCACAACGTTAAGCTATCCAAGCAACATCGTTTTAAGCTCGTATATAGAAAGAGAATATTTGATAGAAGCTGGCGAAGTTTTTTTTTTTTTTGTTTTTGGTCTTTGCCGAGATGAAGATTTGGAGTAGTTATTGTTCTTTCAAAATCGAGTTCAAACTTTTACGACGAAAACAGTCTTTTTCTACTAATTTCATTTTGGGCATGTAAAAGTACACGTGCGGCACTTTATTTGTTAAGCTTTAAAAATTATCTGGGCTTCTTATTTAATACCGTGAGATAAACTATTCAGTTATTTCTTGGTCTAATATTATGGTATTTTATTTTGAAACATAAGATAACGATGATTGGGAAAAAGTTTGGTGTTTGATTAACCCCGAGAATTCGTTGAGTTACAGTATTAGTTGATAATTAATTAATACAATCTGTCAATTATATGATCATACATACGTATAGCCGTTGCTCCCGTTCAATTCTTTCAACTTTAATCGCGCACATTCACATTTAATGCGTCATGAGGCAAACACGATTGTGATAATCCGGATTAGTCTCCGGAAGGACTTGAAAGGATGAAATTGTTGCAAGTAAACATTTACAGAACAGCTTGTAACAACTTTAACTCGAGAGATACAGGATTTAGTTTTCAATTCTTTTGTAAATAAGATAAATATTCAGATACGTTTGTCAACATTTGCACACGCGCGAATTTTCACTTTTTACGCCATTGCAAGCTGGAACGGAAGATGTACCGCGTGCACGTATAGAGTGATGATGCATATGCAAATTTTAAGATTTACCGGAATTTGAAAAATTGCATTTTAACAAACCAATTTCAAAATAAATGTGCGTAAAAATTTGCAAAGTATTTTTTTTTAAAATTAGGTTTTTAAATTATTTAAATTTTTTGCTTGTTATCATATTTCATTATTAATATTTTTAACAAGCATGTTCGAAAAAGTATTAGTTTACCAAATTTTTATAAGAAGAAATAAATCGAGTTGAACGAATATTTACAGTATTTCAATTCTTAAAACTACAGTGTACATGTAATTCCAAAGTAACTGCAATAATTTACTCTTAAAAGGATTAAAGATTGTACAGTAGTATACACTTTAATTAACCTTGTAAAGTAGATTTTTATTTTGTTGATTTTTATTTTTGCGAAAAGACATAAGCCCGGAAATTAGTCAAGGCTTTGCACTGAATGTTAAAATTGTAAACGTAAATTTGGGTTTTCAAGCTGCTGTTTAATGCAAATAAATTTCAATTACGTCGACTTAAATGCTTTTCTGCTGTTTTTGCGGTCATTGAATGCTCTTTCAGCTCGTTTAATGTCAATTAAGGTTTCATCAGGTTTAAATTCCCACACGCATTCACATCTTAGGTCAGTTAGAAATTTATTGCTACAGCAATGTTGGTACGATGAAGAATTAAACGTCTTAAAGAGACCGCCTATTAATCGGAAAGTTTCTAAAATCTGTCATTAAATTTTTTAAATTAGGTTCAGTACCTTCTATTCGAATTCGAAAGGGATTACGGTAATTTACCTTAATTCTTATAATGTTGTAGTGAAAGTTTTGTTCGTAATTGTGTTGGCTTTCAATTTCTACTGTAATTGGCTGCACTTTTATTTTGATTTAGTTTTTCAACCCCGAAAAAGCTTTTTTTAAAGGCGAATTTAAGCCGATGCAGTACAGTATTTCATTTGGAGTATCTGACAGCGATTTGTATTAAGTTTAAAATTACTTTAACCATGGTTTAGAGTTACTAAAACTTTAGATTGTTTGCTTTTTGCTGTTCCATTTCAAAACAGGTGTTAATATTAAATAACGTTCCGGTAATAATGATTATTTCACTATCGATAATATGACACAATTGAAGTACGTAGGCTACAGTTTGTTGAAAGGTTACAAGCAGATACTGTAATTATATCAAAGAAGATACCGTAGGGCGCGCATCGATTAGGGAAATAATATAAAAAAAGCTAGTTTGCTGTATTAAAATTGATCATATAAAATTGAAATGTATTTGTTATGGTACAATAAAAACAAGTTGTAACGGTACCATAAGCATATTTTATCCAGATTCTGGTGTATTTTTTTAATTAAAATTGTGCGACGTCTTAGAAAATGCGTTTTGAGCGAGATATTCGCAAATGTAATAAAATGCTATCACGATTTAAATAAATTGAACGAACCGGTATTCATTTCGATGCACTTTTATTTCCCTTATCTTTAACTTGTTAGGGTTACATTAACAACACTAATAGCTTACAAACTGGGTATTTTTAGCTGACTCACGTTTTATTTACACCTGGGGCATTTAGCAATTTTTTAACCTTATTCTTGCATGATAATTAAGAGACGCCTAGTAGTTTTAAGATGACGAAAATGGGATTTTGCTTAGCTTTTTAACATGAATATGAGTTATGTTAAATCCATTAGCGCTAAACATAACATGATCTTTAATAATTCCAGCACTTTAAAGGTCTGTAATGGATCGGATGTGCTCCTCGGGCCTTTAACAGCTAGGGAATCGAAAGAGCATACCACATACCTTTGCAAAGTTTCATAATTCTAATTTGAGCAGTCATTTCGGAACTCTGTATTCAGTAATTGACGATTTTACGCTACGCGGCATCTGACCTACGATTTTAGGTTAAACATTAAGATAATGGAATCATCAATTTTCACTGCTGTCATTTATTTTTCAAAGATTTACATTTTGTGCTGTACTCACGTGAAAAAGTCACGTTTTATTATATTTATTTTTTCATTGGATTTTTATATTAACTTTGAGAAGAAGGGGGGGGGGGGGGTTGTAAACCAATGGAAACTTTCGTACACTACAGTATTTAGGTTAGTTTTAATATATGGAGCAATTAAGTCAATGTCAACATATTTTTAAAAAAATATTTCCGGTGTTTGAAATTTTTTTTTTCTAATTTTAGAGCAGATTATCTACAAAACATTAAATTATTTAGTACAGTATCAAGAAAGGTCAACTAGAGATGCGTTACAATAATTATTATTGGATAATAAAATGTAGGCTAATGATTAATAAAAGTCAACGAGAAGGAAAGAATTTGATTAGCAACGCGAGTGTCGTCTTTCAATTTTTATTGTGGACCGTAAAGTGGGCTAAAAACAAAATTTAGATATGCTAAAATGAAACGGAAATTGTATGTTAATTTGTTGCTTTTAATCGTTTTTATATCGATCGCAGGACATTTGAGAGATTGGCCTCTAGAGTTGTAAAAAAAAATCTACCGTATTTAACCAAAGCTCCGATTTACATGAAAATCAAATTAGAATGTTAAATGAAAACACACTTATGTAGACAATTAAATCAACAAAAGAAATTGAAATTTTATGCTGCAGTGCTAATTAAAACAAAGTTAATCGAATAAAATAGTAGGCAACGAAAATATTTTTTTATTTGAATTAAATTTTTTTGGAGGAATTGTAATGCTTTGAGATATTTTTAAACTGAACGTACTATAGTAAACAATACTAATTAATAATTTTATTACTTTTATAGTTTAATTGTATTTTTTGGAAGTTTAAATTTTATTGATGCATTTAAAAAAGTAATATTTTTGATTTGATTTATGCGTAGCCAAATGTAAAAAAAACCTCAAAGGAATGAAAAATGAAAATACATTGCTGCTAAGCTGGCTTACTAAAGCATTTTATAAGGAATATCTTTTCTTTTTTTTTTTTTTTTTACGAAATTGTATTTATAGTACTATTGGTGGGAAATTTTATTTACTATTATGTTGTAGGTTTTTAGGTTATATTCTTTTTTAAGGATTTTTTTTTTAATCGGATTTTCTTAAATCTTTTTTATAATAATTTTATGTAACTCTTCAAATCCTCTTACACTAGGGCAAGTACAAAGCAAATCTTTTATTTGTATTTTTCCCCGTTTCGGTTTTTGACAAATATTAGATGGAATTTCAATTGATTCCAATATTAAATGTACACTACACTGTACTGTATTTTACATTGGTAAGACCTATTGTAGGCGATGGGTTTTACAAACTGCCATAATAGTGTGGGAGGTACCGTATTTTAAGGTTTCGTTGTTTATTTGCAATTTTTTTAATGCAATTACTTACGATGTTTATGAATCAAGTATTAGTTTAATTAATTTTATTTTTTACTTCGTGGGGGTTATTTTATCTCGTACTTTTGTAGCTTCTTCAAGTTTTTTTTATTTTTAAAAAAGAATCTATTCTATCATTTTTAATACTGGAACCTATAAATTACATTAAATGTATCACGTTACTATTGCACAGTTGGATAAAAATAGCATTTATAATTTACTGTTATTTAAAAATGCTTTCAATGCTATTTTAAAAGAGTATAAATGGTTTCTGATTGACGTTAATATTATATTACATGTATTACGGTACATAATTTTGTAATACACTGTAATTTATCGTAGACGATTTAAGCATTTCTAAATTACAATTTTAATGATATTCCAACTTTCCAAGTTAAATATAGATGTCTATTTAAAAGGTATTTCAAACGCTTTGCTTGAATTAAATATCCAAAATATTTAGCATGTTTTATTTAAGAATTTTATTAGTGAGTTGCGTGCGTTAATGATTGTGCTTCAGCATGATTGAAATAATATTGGGGTATATGGGAATTACTTGGAAATGGCTTGTTCCGGATGTAATAGCTATTAGTTAATTATGCAAATATTGAACCAGAATATTCTTGACTTGAAACCAACGATGTATTGGTGCGCATGGGAAAGAAAAAATATGGCGTTTGACATTCATTTTGGGTACATAGCCCCAGGACTTTGGAGTTTTCACTCACATTGAGTTGTCAACTCATGTGAGACATAATGCGCATGCGTATGTGGATCAACTCAGATTAATCGTGAGTAATTAGTTGTAAAGGAGCGATGGAAGGCTTTTCGATTGATGTGAGTAGAAAGCTGCGTTGTTTATGTAGACGAGCGAAGTTGACTCGATCAGGTCCTTAAATTTTCTACGTGATGTCTGTTCACTTCCTGTAATTATATAAGCTGAACTGCGAAAGGGTTAAGATTTCAAGTTGAACGCATGTTTGTAGCAAAAGGACATTTTCAGCTGCGTTATCATTGGTGCAAACTTTGCTTTAGTTTAAGGTTAGTGATGCAAAAAAATGGGAACCTTGTTTTTAATACAGTACATGTATTACCTTATATCTTTGTTTATTTTTATAGTTGTATATATTCAAGTTGCGCTTGAAAAGAATGCGAAATTATATTAAATTCGTTTCGCTAAAGCTAAATGGAACTTGCTTACATACTGTAATCAATTTGTAATGTTAGGGTAATACCTAGAGATTTTACGGTTAAGCTTTTTTCTTCGTTCTTATGCTAAAGGCCATTTCTTATATCGGCATTTGGAATTTATTTATTCATTTACATCGGTGTGCAACTTCGAGGTGTGCAACAATAAATTCCGAATTCCAAACTTTGACGACATAAGATGTAGACTTTAGCATAAGAACGGGGAGGGGGGGGGGGAAGGTTAACCGCAATCTGTTTATTATCCTAACATTAAAAATTGGTTATCTAAGATTCGAAGAAGTTCTATTTAGCTTTAGAGAAAAAAGCTTAACTGCAAAATCTATAATATTGTGTTTGTTTAAACTACTTACAGTATGTGGTTCTAAACGAATTACCGCTGTACATATTTTTTTTTGTGTTTTTTTTTGTTTTTGCATTTAACTATAATTACTTTTATATTATTATAAAGTCGTTTTTTATGGTTGTATAACTGTTGCACGGTTTTTTGCTTATTTGAGCTAATTTTTTTTTTTAAATTGCTATTTTTGCCATTAAATTGGGGTAGTTTTTCACTTTCAATACAATTTGTGCGTTCTTTTTATCTTTTTGCTGCCGTTCATTTTGTTATCAAATCATTAACTTAAGGTATTTGTAACTTCAGAAGTTTATTTTTATCCGTCCTACTAGAAATTTAATCATTGAATTTCAATCATTTAGTTTTCATTATTACTATATGCATTTACTGTATTTATAACGGTGCCGAATTGGAAACGAAATTTTTGCACGTCAACATCTTGAGTTAAGAGAATGTTATTTAAATAGCGGGCGGTTTCTTCATAAGCGTGATGCTTAAATTGCCCGAAATGCGTTTTTTTTCCCCCCCTTATTAACGTTTTAATGACTTATCACTCGAGTAGCTTCGCTTCTTTTATTATTATTATTGATTTTTTTTTTTTTTTTGAAGATGGTGCAATTGTTTGAAAAATCAATAATTTTCTTGCTTACTCGTGTTTCAAATTTCTGTAAATTGTAAAACTGACGTATTTACATATTTTTCAATTCACCCTACAATTTTGGTACGGTATTGCTTTCGTCGTAGTTTTCTGCGATGTTATTTGTCTGACAAGGAAAGGATAACCAATAATATTTGAATTGACTGGCTGAGATCCAAATGTTGACGCTTGACACTTCCGGACCACCTATAGCGTTGGCGTCTGGAAAAATCACGTATTGAAAGTCCGTGATTTTATGACAGGCTATTGAATGTCAAATTATGTAAACATCGCGCTATAGCCTATACAGTTATATCACGACAACTTAGCATCAAAATATGCATGACTTGTAGGGTCGAGCAAAAAAAAAAAAAAAACTTCTCGGTTCATGTCTAAAACGCGTATTCAAATCTGCATTGATAATTACAGTGGTAAAGTATTTGAGTTTTATAAGCGTTATTTCAACGCGCGGGTTTACTTTTTCTCTTGGTATTTTTTATGACTTTTCTTGGAAATTAGAAAATGTGCGTGCCAGTTGCATAGTAAAATATTTATGTTTGGTCTACACCTTTGCATTATAAAATGCAATTTGCTTTTGTAACTAAGCTTTTAAAATAATTTCTGCGTAGGCCGAATTGAATGAAAATGCGGGAAATCATTTTAAGTCAAGGTTCTTCTTCCTTGTAATTGAATTTAATCGTAATTTAGAATTGCAATCAAGGAAAAGAAGGTAGACAAAAAGTAAGCGGGGGGAGGGGAGGGGGGAGAGAGAGAAAAAAAGATTGATGAAAAATCTTGCACCGTGATGAAAACCTTTTAAAACGCCAAGTTGGGTTTTGATTGAAATTCATGCATAAATCGACGTATTCTCATTAATTTTATTTCAATTTGAGCGATGATATTTATATATTCAACCAGATTGCCGTCATTTGAGGATATTTTTATGCTACTTTTTGCATGGACTGCTCTAATGAAGATGGCAATGTAATAAAGATTAATTGATTGTGCCACGAAGAGAAATGTGGGGTAACCATAACTTAAAAAATATGTAATGATGGTTGAAAGAGACGTTTAATTAGAGAAATAAGGAATAATGAGATGCTTGAAAGATCACGACTATAAAAAAAAAAAAATAACTGCGTATGTATTATTCATATTTTGAAAAGCGAAGTTATGCGCCGCGGTGAGTTTTGTGACTGGTAGTGTTCGCCGATGAAAAAATTCCGATCGCGAAATTTAGATGCTTATATATTTATAATTACATATTTAATTTGCGTTTAGCAAACGATTGTTATTGTTATTTTTTTTTACAATTTTATATTTTTTTCTGTACTTGTTTTCACGATCCCGGTATATCAATTTGATGTGGTTTTATCAGAGTTTTTATTTTTATTACTACTAGTCTTATAGTGCTGTATTTTTATTATTTGGATTTTCCATTGCTGTTCCCTTCTGAAAATTAATCGCAATACTGGATTTTATCACTATTTATATTAAGTAGGTCAATCATTATTTTTTAAAAAATTCTTTACAAAGATTGGTTAATATTTCACTTATTGTGTTACGGGGATCAATCAATAAGTTAATTTAAATAGGAATTTTTGATGAAATGTTCAGACAACGCTCCTTCAACACTCCCAGCAGATATCCGTTAGCCTAACTTTCATTACTGTACTCTTCAAAAAAAAAGACCTTTACTTTGAAATTCGAATTCGTGGGCGGATTTCGTAACTAATAAAGCCATTAAAAATTACAACCAAGTATGCTAAGTGCGTGGTGAAAGGATAATTTTGCTTCAAGCAGTTCATAAGTGGTGTATTTTGTGAATTGACCAAGGAGCAATGCCACTCCGGCGACTAGATTAAAGCTGCTTCTCTATTGATTTGTGCTCTTAAGCCGTTTCTTGAGTATCATGTATGGCATTTCCAAACTCATACAGCGGTACCGTACGAAAAATGTTAGTGAGTGTTATAATTATTATTATTGTGGATGTAGGGTTAAATGCAATCATTTTGTACGCGAGCTTAATCTGACGGATGCCGTCGGAGCCTACTATGTGTTTTTTCGCGAGCTGTAAACTACAGTAATACATTATATTCCTACGCTACTGCGTATTTATTCCTTCTGCCTTACGGCTACAGATTTCAATATAATAAAAAAAAAAATAACTTATTGATTGGCCCTCGAATTTCTTGACTTATTCTTGAAACAGTTTTTCAATAAACAACTATTACTAGTGTCAGTTTTAAAACTGATTTTTATTTTGGCAGGAGGCTCTTCAGGTTGCCTCCGTTTTCACATAACGCTTTGAAAGAACATATTGAAATTGAATCCATGGCATGCTCGGCTCTGTTGGCGCATTTATTTAATATCCGTCACCTTTTAGCATTTGACTTTACGATATAGGCATAGTCCGTTACCAAGTTAAACGCTTTCTTGTAAAATGCAGGGAATTTGATTCTTCCTATGTTCTTGTAATATGGCTTCAAGAATAGCAGTGTTAATAATGTTACATAAAAAAAAGTACCGTAGGAGAAAAAAGACTATTCGCAAAATGATTTAAGATGGCCAAGCAGGGCAGATTATTTGTTCTTTCTCTATCATTGGGAATTTTGTGTTTTGTTATTGATAATTTTTTTTATACTTCGAAAGGAATTTTATTAACTGCGTTTGTTTATGAGAAGTTTTATTTATTTTTTATTTTGATAAAAAATAACTTATTTTGTATGCAGTTTGGAGTTTTCTTAAAATGTGTGTTGGAATTGTTGTTTAACGAACCATTCTTCTGTTCTAATTACATAGCACAGCGTCTAGTAGGTGCTTATAGGCAATTTTCGCTTCATTGATTTGATTGTCGCATACATAGGCCTGAGTTCAGCTTCTAACACAGTTCTATTCACTTTTACTTATTCCACCATTTATTCGTCTTTATTTTTACTGCTTTAAACATCGTTATAAGCGATTTGACTATGTCGATTTAATCAACTCCTTAAAAAAAAAAGCCACAAAAAATATATATATACAGTAGTATATAAAACAAATCCTGGGGAATAAACTTTATTATCATATGTGACATATTTTTAAGCTTCTTGTTTTGGCTATTTAGTTGTTATAATTTTATTACTACTGTAGTTTGCTTGTTAACAATTTGCGTTTTAAGCCATTTTTTATTGCCGCATTATTTATAAAACATTTGAAAGTGAAATGCTTTTGAAATGAAACATAATTATTGTAAAAGTGAATATTTCCAAGTTTTATTTATATTTTGAATGACTTAAAAAACTGTACCGGTATCATAATATTGTAAGATCCTTGGGGGGGGGGGGGGAGATAGGCAAAATA
Organism: Polydesmus complanatus; assembly: GCA_034692225.1. NCBI lineage: Eukaryota > Metazoa > Arthropoda > Diplopoda > Polydesmida > Polydesmidae > Polydesmus > Polydesmus complanatus. The sequence goes on from JAQGAZ010000058.1 coordinate 20,363, forward strand.
AAGTTTGTTGCATTTGTTGTGACCTTATTTTTAGTCAAATAGCATCAATTTAAAAATGTTATGTATCATCAGGGTTTGTCGTAAACAGTAAATCGCTGTTTCATTATTTACTTTTGATAGTAGAGCCTACATGTATTCATTGTTGAATTGGATGTTTGAAGCGAGAGCGCATTTGAAAAGTTGAATGGAATGAGCTTAGCCTCGTCGATTTTAGTTACTGTATGTTAGTTGGCTGTAATATTATGTATTTAGTTTAATGTTTCGGCTTACTATTTTTTTATTTTGGTCTCTAGCGGCCTTTCCCGTTTTGCCCGAATGGACAAGTGTGTTTATTTATTTATTAATTTGCGGCAGTGAATGGTAGAAGGGAAAGGAATAGATTACATTTTACTAACAAAATGATCACAACAGATGAAAATGAAAATTTGTTGTTGTTATCGTGAAGGTTTAAATAAATTATATTTTTTTTAGTACGAATTTGACTCTTGATTGTCAAATGACCTTTAATAATTTTTGCTATAAGTTTTCTTAGCATTTAGAACTTTATGTTCTCATTAGTGTAAACTTTTCTCATTAGTGTAAATAAAAAATATTTAAATAAGATTTAAAAAAAAAAAAACACACACACACACTTTAACAAAGCCATTTCTTTTGTAAATAAAATACTACGATCACGTTTTCTCGATCATATCGAACTTGTTTACCAAATATTTGCATCTTCAATTTTAGCGAATCTATATTCAAAGTAAGCGTGGGATGAAGGTTGCGTGCGCGAAGAGATTCAATCTTAAATCTCATTGATGGCTTTTGCTTTTCCAAACTTAACGTATTGAAGTCGTAATTTTTTTTTTTCATTTTATTTTATTTTTTATTTTCAACTTTCTTCCCTTCTCTTTCGCTTATTTCGAAGTACAAATCACGTTGAAAGTGGAACTTTATGAGTGTCATTTTAACTGCAACATTAAAAGTGACGTGCACTTAAACCCGTAGTTACATCTTCGGGGTTAATATGCACTTGGATACTGTTAAAGTTTTGCTTTATTATTGTAGCTGATATATGACTTCGCGAGGCGTGAGCATTTTCGCTCTGAGCATACTGTATATCGAACAATTTTCTAGCATTGCTCTCACTCGGACAAGAACAAATACTGTCCAAATGCAATCTTCGCGTTGCATCTTAATCGATACGTCTTTTCTCTAGTTTTGTGCAGTATTTTTAATTTGAGACGCCTCGTTTTATCATTAGACACCGAAAGCTGCGTTTCCGATATAAAAAAAAAGCGAGTTATACTTTAACGTGAGAAATAAATACAGGGTGTTATTGAGACTGAAACTATTTTAATCTTTACTATAATATTCACTATTTAAATTCAAATATAATACCGATAGGAAATGTTGTTATCTTATTAATACAAATAAAAAAATAAAGAGGCATCGATGAACTGCAGCAATTTAATATACAGTACAGTGTACGAGCATAGGACGAATTATTCAGTGGCGAGCTCGTTTTGTTTACCGTAAATGTTAATAAAAATTATTCAAGTGAATTTCCTCCATGTGTTATTGAAATATATAGCTTATTAAATGGATTAGTGCATTTATTCATTGGGTTCGGTTTTTTCTAGAATACGGTGTAAATTTTTGGTATGCACTGTACAGGGCAGTACATGTACTTACTTATTACTGGAGTATTAATTTTTCAGACGAGACAGGTTTTTTTAAAAAATTGTTCCGTCAATCTGTGAGCGTCATTTACGTTATTCAAATACGGATGACATGCTTTAAGTTGATAATCTGCGCAATCATTTCCATCAGTTTTTCGGGTTAAAATTTAATTATGTAAATTAATTTTAGTCTGATTTCAAACTCGATAAAATTTTGATTTTGAATAAGTCTGCGTATTAATTTAATATTTAATGAGCAGGAAATTTTTCGCCGGCAAACGATGACGTTTTATTGAGGTTTTAGAAACTGCTTTTAAAATTAAATCTCGAGTGTGAGCAAAGCTTGAGGTTTATCTATTGAAAGCTTGTGAGTATTTTATAATAGAGGAGACGACAGCCAAAAAGTTGAAAGAAAATTTATTTTTACTTTTAATATATTTTTTTTTTCTTTTTGGAAAAGGAAATTCAACACCATTTTCTTTGAAATCTATACGGCGGCGTTATACAATATATATTAACGCTTAAAGTTCGTCGTCTTTTACGACTTTGGTCTGAATGTGTACGCAGCTTGTCGGTTAATTATTGTGAATTTCGTTCAATGAATTAATATTCATTTAAATTAATATTTATTTTGCATAAACTATCGGCGAGATAAAAGGCGCGTTATTACGACTAGACGATGTTCTACAGAAGCGGCATAGTGCACAGCATACACTACATAAATGGCTTAGTTGCAACAATCGGGAATGACATAGCTGTATCGTACTTTATCAATTTATAGGTCTATAAAGGCGCAGATGTAGTTTGTTCTCTATTCGACTTAAATACAATGAAGCGTTTGTTGATGTTTGTTTTTTTTTTTTTTTTTTTTTTTTTTTCAATTTAAAAAAAAAAAACTTTATTCGTCAACAACGACGGAACAGTCAGTTCAAATATATTTTTTGAAAAGGGATTTGTTTGTAGACAGGAAGGTTTTAATAAAATATTTTATCCGTGGACTGTACAGTACATGCACACGTTGTCTGGTAGCATAGAAATGAGTTAAAGTGACCCCTCGTAAGTAGAAAGTGTGTAAGACAGCGATGTACTGAGTGATTGCTATTCCTTTGGGTGCATTAGAACCAATAATTATTATTAAGATACTGGTAATACTGTAATTACTAGTGGATATCTGTAATAAATGTGTGTTTTTTTTATTTCGAAAAAGAAGGCATTAAATCTTTTATTGAGTTTGATTTTTTTTTGGTTAATTCCCAAAAATAAATTTGTTTTTTTTTTATTGAAAACTGAAAGTTGTAAGCTATTATTATTATTTTTTTTTTTTTGATTATAAGCCTGCGTTGATTTTATAAACATTTACCGGTACAATATATTTTCTTTTAATGTTATTAAAACTCCTGCAAATGTTTCAAAATTAAGTTACAAAAGTGACCTTAGGTGTTGCATTTTTTGTTTAATTTAGCACTGTAGACAAGCATTGCTTATCTTAAATCGTTTTCTTATTTTTTTTTAAAGAGGACTTTGCAATAATATTGATGTTGAAGGGAAAGGGGGTGGCAGCTTGGATATTGACAGTTTGCGCTAACAGCGTCTTATACCGACTTTCTCGTTTTATATATATATACTCGTATAAATATTTTTTTTTATCTGTACATGTATTTCGGGTTTTTTGTTGATGATAAAATGACAATGTTTTGAATTCTGATATTGAACAGCACACGACTGTTAAAATCTGGCTGTTTGCTTTATACAGGTTTATATATTATTAGCGCCGCTTGCCATTTTTTTTTTTATCTCTGCGTGCAGTTATATATATATTTATATATATATAAAAGCGGTTTTTAGTGAGGAGAATTTGAAAAATCATTCTTGACAGCTTTAAATGTTTATCGTTTAGAGCGATTGAAAGTGAGAATGTGATATGAATGAATTTCGTTTACTTGCTTTGTCAGTTCGGTGACCCGGCAGAGGTTTCTCAACAAATATATTGCTGTTGTCGACGCGTAAGTCTTCAGAGAATTCACATTTTCTTCTTGGTTCTTCAATTTCAAGAATGGAATAAATTAAATTGATTTGACAAAATTATATTACGAGTGTTTACGTACCTCACGATCGCTAAAGCGCCTCAACTACTGACTCAATTATACGTACCCGTTACTAATAGTGACAACAATATTAAGTGCATTTGTGGTAAGCATTTTTGCAACTTTACCTTGCGTTAAATTGTGGTCATCGGATTATCCTAAATGCATCGGAATTAAATTAAAATTTATGCAAAATTGCTCAATTTATTTGTTTATTTGGGCACTCTTTTATTTTATTATTACCGTATTATTTTTTTTAAAAATATATCAGCATTTTTTTATTGTTACAGTCATTATGTGCTAATTTTTTCTTGCACGTGTACTGATAATTTATTTTTAATACAAAAAATTTATTTAAAAAAAAAAAATTTAAAATTGAAGTTTTGGTTGAAGAACGTTGTTTTTTGTAACTGGATGCTGGTTTTTCTTTTTGTTAAAACTACCGTAGATATTGTCAGTTTATAAACGTTTGCTCATTCACGTAGAAATAAATAGTGGAAAAAAGTAGGGATTTGTGTGATGATAAAAGTAGGCTAGAATCTTTCATTTTGTGTAAGCTCAGTTCTAGCTGCTGTTAACGCCTTGAGAAATAAATCGTAGTTCATTTATGAAATGTATTGCCAACGCCGAGTGAGACGAGAATCGAAAAGAACAGAAATTCCATTTTTCTTTTACTACCCCTATTTTTTCCCCCCTTCTCTTTTCTTCTTTCAAATCTTTTGTTATTGTTGAGGCACTTCCGTTTTTGAAAGGTGCTCGAGTAAAATTGCTTCTAGAATACCAGTAGATGCCTTCATAAATATATTTAAAACGGAGTTTGACGATATTAAAATTTTTGAATTTCTGCTCTATTTCAAACGAGCCTTATACTTTTTGTTTTTTCATTAAACATTTTTTGTTTGTAGATAATAATATTATTGCGTAGTATTAAAATTGATTTTTAATATTACTTTTTTTTTTTTTTTCATATTACATATTGCTTCTCTGTCATTTTAGATTGTTTTTATCGCGATATCGAGTTAGTGTACGAGTTAAGAAAATATTGTACCGTGGTTGGGCTTTTCTAATTTTAATTTGTAATTACGGAAGAAGTAAATTGAAAAGCGCTCTATTAAATAGTGAATGATGGGAAGACTAGGAAATTTTGTTTTTAGAAAATTACAAGCGTACATGCTGAATAAGATGAGAAAAGACTTTTAATTTTTTTGTTTTTTAGAAATAATGTTCATCATTTATTTTGCGTTGTGTTAAAACTACAGTTACTATGCAAAAAATTAGTTGTACCTAGCTATTTCATAATATAAATACTGTTTCGAGTAGCTTAAAATGCAATAACGCTCTCTAGCTACGGTATGCGAATTTACTAAATTCTAAGATGCTTAGATTCATTGGCATTTTATAAGTTGTTATTAATAGTCAAAACTACTTATGTATGCGCGTAAATCTTTTTTCTTTTTTATTATTATTCTTTGTGGATCATCGTGATTCGCTTGGTTGTCGTTCTTAAAAAGTAAATCTTTCTTGCAAGTCGTGAAAAGCGAAGAAATTGAGAGATGAATGAAAGGTGTCATATTTGAATAATGCTCGAGCGCTCATCTAATTCATGAATCGATCGCGAATCGGTTTGAGGTTTCATTTTTTCTATATACAGTAGTTATCTCGGCGAATAAGAAGGTTGCCAACAAATTGGACTTTGCCATCCATCAATGACAGTAGTGCGTAATGGTTTCTTGTACAAAAAGATTTGCCACTAAACTTTTGCTCACACCGTGGGCTTTTTTTTATGTGATCGAGAAAGAGAGAAGGAAAAAATGTCGACATGTAGTAGCTGTAACTATAATCCTGACACTATAATACTTATACGTCATATTGAGAGCTTATAAATCTACACAAAGTTTATGTGGACATAGTGCGTAGCGAAAATAATCTCTACGGGATAAATTTCCCTGGTGAATAGATCTCATTGAGAGTTATGGGTACAGGTACTTGTAGCTGACTACCTGCCTGCTTTGACACCTACCAGTCGAGTTAGTGAAAAATGACGACAATCTATTTACAGCGATGCGACGACAGTTTATTTACGAAATTAGAAAAAAAATATAGGTAAAGGAGTTAAGGTAATATATTATGTTAAATGTAGACTTTATAACGTTTTACTATAATCCCAAAGGGAGAGATTCTTTTAAAGTTGGTTTTTATACATAGTTTGCATTTTTCCTTTATACCGTAATTTAAATTAATTGATGCAATTAAATGAACATAATCTGCGTTTAGGTTTCACGAGCGGTGATAAACAGATGATTAATGCAGTAACTAATTAAAAAGCTTTTGTGAGGTTTTTATTAAATATAACGGTACTATAAATTCAAATACAGTATTGGTAAAATATTTGTTTACAATTATTTTCAGGTGTTATTAATTTTACAACAATCGTCTTGTTGGAAAACTGAAATAAACTTGAAACTTAATATTGTATAATAATTATTGGAATGTACGAGTATTTATGGCAATTTTTTTTATACAAATTTGACATGAATAAATTCGTTTTTAAATTAGATTTTTTTTTTTTTTAAAAAAAAGTATGAAATTGGGTTTCCATTTTTGACTTTTGTTTTTAAAAAAAAGTATGAAATTGGTTTTCCATTTTTGACTTGGCGTTTGAAAATTGAACCTCAATTTCTTTAGAATGATGACGTGATGAAATAGTGGTAGGAGAAAATCTTTCGTTTTTATAATTATTAATTCGAATAAAAACAGGTAAAAATCTTAAGTGGTTTTTGTGCAGTGAAATACTCGTATTTAAATGTACGTGTTTGAGCATTTTCTAAAGGCGATCAATAATAATTGCGACTTGGTTTATTAAATTTTTTTTTTTTCGGTTAAAGAAATTTGGAGAGTATTGGTTTTTCTAATTATGTCGACATTATTTTTGGTTTTTTTAAGTTAAAATCAATATTATAATCGTTATTAGTTGCGCATAAACACCAGTTAGATTTTTGAATGTGACCTACTCGTGAGCGTCGGATGCGGCAAGGAGATCGCATTCGGGTCGTTCTTCGTCGTTGTCATTGACTTCGATCGGGAACAGTCAGATCAATACGGCAAGACTAGTGCATTTCTTGCTTTTTCTCAAGGGATTGAAGAAAATGTTCGTCACTTTGAAACTGACTAAAATCGATATACCACTTTGCTTCTTTTTGACGTCAATTTTTTTTTTTTTTTGGGTTTTTCTTTTTTAACTCCTTGCGGAGACATTTTAGTATCGGCTCATTTATTTTTACGTACGTCTTAAGATGCTTATCATTTATAAATTTTTTTTCATCTGTAATTGTCGTTTATGAAATTGCTGATTAAATTATTGACGCATTATCTGACGAAGTCGATACGCTTGATCATTATTTATAACTTTCTAAGCCACATGTCAGTTATCGATAAATTCAAAAAAAAAAAAAAATATGCAGCAATGCAAAGCGAAGCTTGAATGATATAGGGGAGGAAATTGTTTGCTGATCCTAAAGAGAAATCCATTTCGAGAGATTTTTACCGCATCAGACTTTTGAATATTTAAAAATCGCTATGAAATATTTATTGATCGGTTTTTTTTTAGTTATTGCAGTATTATTGCGTTATAAGTAGAAAGTTGGTTTTTTAAAGCAATTTATAAAATATCAAACCAGGGTTTGCATTTTTTAGGAAAGTGAAACAAAACTTATTTATATGCTGGCTAACTCTTTTTCTATTTCCAGTACAGTATTTGATGAAAGTTCTATTGCATGTACAGTTTGTGTACATGTACTATAAATTCTATAATACTGTACATTTTTTTTAATGTACGAAAATACGTTTTTGTATATTTGATCTGACAAAAGTTTAAAATTGTAAAATTAAATAGTTTAATAATTAAAAAACATTTATGATTTTTAAAAATTTTTTAAATCACTACTGTTATAAAAATTTATCAAATTTAAATCGAATTATTTCCAAGTTCTACTCGTTTTCTTTTATGGAAAGTTTGCTCAATTTTAACTTAACTTTGCGGAGGCGTGGAAGGATCATTTTTTATTTTGATTTGTTATTTCAAATCACATCTTATTAATTTTTATATTAACTCTTTAATGGGTTATTTTCTTATTATTTATGCATCGTATTTTTATTGAATTATTTATATAAAGAAACTATTATTTTTTTTATTTTTCATTTATCTATTTTTATTATTATTATTTTTTTTTTTTTGTGAAGCAATTGCCAAATAAGTGACGATATACGCGGTTTTTTGCATTTGTGACGGTCGGCTGCTTTTGCTATATTTTTTTTCTCCTCAAGCGTAATTGCGATTTTTTTAACGGTTTTTCTTTTCGCCACATTTATCATTAGGCAGAGGATGCGATCATGCAACAATAAATCGTTTCTCTCTAGCAGTTGGTTCGTGTGCCCTTCATCGCAACCCCCTGTTTTGCTACAAATCCTTCCCGTATTTTTTTTTTATTATTATAATAATTTTGTTTTACTGGCATATTTATTTGAATTAAACACGCGAAGCTTTGCTGCAAGTTATTTAAGAGTTAACGCGCGGCTCCGAAAGATTCCTTGTTCTATTACGGTAATACTTTTTCACGTTTAGAGTATCGAGTACGAACCCGTATAGTTTCAATATGCAGCGACGAAGCTCGCGGTTTGACCAATTGATTTATAATGTGATCGTTGCCAGTTAATTTTACCGTTACCGGAGTCATTCCTTTGAGATTCAAAAGTTAAAATTTAGAGCTTAACGAGTTGCTTCCAAATACAATATCGAAAACTGCTTCGAGCTTTCGAAGAAAGGTTTCAATGGTTGGTTATTTTATTTTGAGCCAATAGACATATTAACTTTGGCTCTTTTTTCCATGCTTTTTGCTAAGTAATTTTTGACGTGATTTTTTTTTTTTTTTTTTTTTGTGGTTAAAATGAGGTGACAACTTCGTCGAACATTAAATTGGGTATTTCTATACAGTACTCACTTTTGTTACTGAGTTTTATTGAGCTGATCGAATTAAAACGTAATTGAGTGGAAAATGCTATCATTGTAAAACTTGTGCATTAATTATATACGAATACGTGCTCGGAGACGTAAATATATTTCCCTAAAAATATTTATTGAGGATATTAAGTTTTTGCACTCGCGAAAATCATTTTTGTTGCATCACTGTCGCGTATTATTAGTAAGGGAAACTAATACGCATTTAGCCGGCTTTTATTTTTGGTTTTGATGTTAGTAAATTTTTCGCCAAAAAAAATTAATGTTATTGCATTCGAAAAGTCGTACGTGCAAAGAGTTTGCGGCTTGTAATGTTTTAATGAAAGCTGCGTTCATCGAAATAGAGCAGGGTTAGTTGTTGTAGAATGGATCTCGAAACTCAGATTGCTGTTATAATTTTACGACTACCCGCACCACCGTTGCTATGCTATGCGAGTCGTTTAGCTTTTAATCTTTGGAGAGAATCGCAACTTGCTGTTATTTGTTAATGACCAACGGTGACAGCTGCGATATATCGTTATCGTTATTTGAGAAAGCACTCGAAGAAAATGTCTCACGATCTTATTGTATCTCACCACCTGTATACTAGATTTATAAGCTGAGGACACCTTTAATTTCTAACGATTAATGAGCGAGGAATGTTACAAATGATCTTTGACGGGAATAATCTGCCCAAGATGAAATGCCACGCTCTATCAGACGTGTATACCGTATGTAGGCTATAGCGTACATGAATATGATGGATCAATGCCGCTATGCATGTAATTATAAGGCGGCTTGGTATTAGTTATTAGTTTGAAATTGATTTACTTTAAATTATTAGTTACTGTAATTATCTAATAAAATGAATTTAAAACTCGCTTCACATCGAACATAAATCTCTGATTACTTGCAGTGCTCTTTAGTCATGCATGTTTTTGAATGCAAAATTGAAGGTATTTTTTTCTGTTTTTATCGCAAAAAGGTAGCGTTATAAAAAGACGAAATAAAAAAAAAACTATTGTTCAATTTAAATGATTGATATTCGGAAGATGACCAGATATAACTTTAACCATCTATCTTCAATTTGACGTATCATCATTTACTATTTAAATTTGGGATTGAGTAAACTTGGCGAGAATATATGCTGTATAATATACCGGTATATATATATTTTTTTTTATCTTTTACTTAGTTTTAAGTACTTTTTTACCCTTTTTTTTAAAAAAAAAAATATATAATATTATACCGTACATTGAAACGGTATGCGACACTATTTAATAGACGCTACCATATTTTTCTGGCGTTTTCGAGCGTGTTTTAATATCCGGCAGCAGTTTTTGTTTTCATTCGTATTTCTACAGAGTTTGATGCACTTGTTTTCCATTACGTCGAGGTGTAGGAGATTGACGCAGTTGGAATAGTTGAACTTTGAAGGAATTTTCAAGTGTTAATGGTGTTCGAAATCTCACTCGCATTTTGTTTCTTGGCTTCATTCTTGAAATGGATGTGAGACGACAAAGAGATGCTTTATGATTTTTTTTTTTTTTTTTGCCATTTAATTCGTTCGTGTATTTTAAGTCTGGATTGTTTTGTCTAAAGGCTATGCCTACTTAGATATTATGAAATTGCTAAAATAAATGTTGCCAATGCTGCAATTATTTGTATATTTTTAATGAAATGGATTTTTATACAAAAATGTTCAAAACAGTTTTTTAAAAAAAATGCTGTAATATTTAAAATGTTTTGTGGCCACTGGGCAAAATACATTATTGTCCTTACAGTACAGTATATTTACAAAAATTCACATTTGTGTGCAAAAAAGGGAAATTTTATCAGTTTTTTGTATTGAATTTCCATTTTATTTTCTACTATTCTTTCCATTAAGATGTCGTTAACATAACTATGTTGACAAAATAGGGGGGGGAGGAACTTTAATATGTCGAGTGCTTATATCAAAAACTGTTTTTAAAAAAGGAAGTTATTTTTATAATACAGTATTAAAACTCATTTTCCACATTTGCAAAAGGATATTGATTGTCATGTACAGTACAATATTTATTGAAAGTATTTATCCGGCGCGTCTTTGTTTTTGCGCTCATACGTTTCCATTATAAGAAATCAACTTGAATTTATTTATTGTTTGTGCTTAAAATTGTATGCAGACATTTTTTTTCTTCGGTTATGAAAGCATTTTGAATATTAAGTGCAGCTTTTGAGAGGTTTTCCGGTTTATTTTTTATTTATAGACTTATTTTGATCACTTTTATATTATGAAATGTTTGCTTGTGCTACACTACTTAAGATAACTTTCCAATTTCTTTGCATGTTTAGGCCTACTTTTTTTTTTAGATTGAAAAATGTATACCGGTACCGGTATCATATTTTATATTCGAAAAAAATTATTAATTTAATATCATTTGAAGTAGACTTCTTTAGTTATTGTTGTTGAATAGTGAGATTGGTTTTTTGCTCAATTTGTAAACCGACTAGTTGGTATTAACCTTTAAAGCGTTCAATTGAGGCACTAAGTCAACTATCAGAAAAGCATATAAATAAGTCGTAATAGCTCTTAGGATTTACAATTTGTCTTGGGGTTTTATTCGCATATTGAAGTAAAGCAGATGATAAATTGGTGAGCTTTAGACTTCCGCATTGGTCGAATGTTATTCATTTGAGAAAACTTAGATAAATAGGTGGACAGAGACTTAAGCTATTCAAACAATGGTGTATGGGTATGAGTTACGTATAAGGCAGGGCGAGTATTCGGTCAGTTTTATTTCTATGGAATTGTCAAATGGGTTTATGCACCGTGTAAATTAGTTTTGAACTGTCCTTTGTCTACAGCGAATTGCTAAATAAAAAATAAGATTGATCATTGACGATTTGGAAACATATAACTGACTTTCACGAATGGTACGTAGTTCATAATATTTGATCATTGTAGGCCTACCACCGCTTTATTGATTTTTAAATTGTTTTTATTTGAACGTATCTTTAGAAATAATAAACAGCAATTATTGTACATTTGTTTCTAAGGATTTACAAAACTTTGTATTTTTATAACCCTGGAGCAGCGAACTACAGTAGGTTTATAATATTAAATTTTCAATGATCCGAGTTGGTCATTGAATGTAAAATTTGCTGTTTAACTCTGCATGCTTGCTCTTTATATTGTCTAAATATTAATAATGATGTTCAAAAAATATGTGGATATAAGTTTACCGATCAATGTCAAAGGCAATACAAGTGTACCGTATAATATTATGTTGTTTGAATTTTATTTTTTTTTTCATAAAGTGGTTTTGCTTATTTTGTATGTACAGTACAATTTATTTATATTTATAAGAATGGATTCAAACTGTATTTGCAAAAGTAGTCTGCAAAAATAAAATAACGAAAACAACATGAAATGTGCTGGAGACGTTATATGGATCAGGCCAACATTATTCAAGAGAGTTATTCATTGCTTATGTATGATATAAATTTAATATTTTATATTAAGGATACTTGCATTTATCGAAAAGAATAAAACTTATGTGTTATTAAAATATCATATATAAATAATATTATTTTTAATACATGTGCATGCAGAGTAGCCTGCCATTAAAGGTTTGTACCGTAGTTGAAAATCTTATATTGATAACTTTAATCGGTTGTTTTAGTTTTTCATCGTCCATAGACAGGAGCTTGTCTATTATAACAATAACAATATACTTTGCTTGTGCTTCTGTAGCTTATTAAAAGGGAACTGGGTTGGTTGTAAACAGAAAAATGTTTAAAAAAAAAACGAAAAATTTTTTTTTTTAAAACTACAGTACTGTAATTGAAAAGCAATTTAACTTTTCAAGCTTGGCGCCCGTTCTTGCGAGAACTTTAATAATTGTAAATGCCGGTATATTATAGATTACTGGTAGAATAAAATATGCTAGGTTGAAAATAACGCGTTGATTTTATAATTTGACTCGTATTATTTTAATTATATTATACTTAATATATTAAAAGATTTATTTATTTATTTTTTTAATTAGAACTCCTGAACAATGCCCGAGTGTCGTATCTCTGTTGTCTGAAAGCTACAATCCACACGTTCGTTATGGAGCGGCAATGGCTTTGGGAATTGCATGCGCTGGAACCGGACTAAAGGTATGTTTCTAGTTTATTTTTCTTAAATAATACAATACCCATATAATAAAATGTGAGGGTAAATGTTGTGTACATTACGAGTTCTCGTGATTCAATTGAGTTTAACTGAAATGGGAACCTCTTTGAGCAAAATGGATTGTGTAGGCTATAAAATTATGAAATCTATGCCACCTTTGCGAACCATTCCATATTTAATTTACTGTTTAGGCGACATATTATCAACAAAAGAAAAATTAAAAAAATAAAAGAAGATAAAGATTAGATCTGAATTTTGGGAAAAACTCGCCAGAATAACCGTAATTCTCAAATTAAGCTAAGCATTCACTCAAGGAAGCTTAAAAGCCTTAAATATGTGAACTAAATAAATTCGTTAAATAGATATTGGTATAAATTATTATTGTTCATAGGGCCTTAAAATTTAAATGAGCTTTTCTCGGAACGGAAAATTTATATAAAATTGTTAGGCGATGAATTGTACTCTACAGTTAGACTGAAATTTGAAAGTTTAAACTGGCAAGCCACATCTTGTTTCGTTTATTATTATTACCGGTATATATTTTTTTTTTTATAAATAAAAATTTTAAGCTTTTTTTTATGTTATTGTAGCTTATTAAAAAGAATGTGTGATTAGTTGAGGTCTTCCTTTTTAATATTTTTTTCTTTCTTGTAATTCTTGTTACACTTTACTAACAAAGAAAACAAGAAAAAGGCGTTATTACTTTCTTTTTATTTATTTATTCACATATTATGCGATAACAGTTTTCTTCAGTTTTTTTCTCGTCGTTTATTAAGAAATTGCAAATTAGTTTGCTTGATAAAGCCACACGTATTGACACACATATTATGCCAATTTTAATTTTACTTTATTTTGTGGTAAAAGCTAATCTAAAGATTGACTTTTTAATGCCACGTGAAATTGCAGCATATTTTTTACGTTTGTAACTGCATATTAAAATTGCCACCCACCGTGGAGCAATTATCGGCTTTAATTAGTTTTCTTGAAGCGTACAACGCTTCTTGAGTCTATCTTCTATACGAAAAGTATTAGATATGAAGATGGAGCTTAGGAAAAACGGTGCACATTTGCATATGAAATCTGTTCTGAGGCAAACTACAGTATTTTATGGTGGTGCGCAGGCGTTTATTATTAAAATGGCAGGTATCTACGAACCAAACCATTCAACTAGTTGAAAGGAAAGTGTCGATTTGTTATTTGAAATTCATGCTTTGGTGATTGAATCAAAACTTTGTTATTTACAAACCAGCGCCTATTAAGAATTATAAAATCGAAATATTACAGGACATTAGGTTACAAAAGAGTAGCAAAGATATTTTTCATTTACAACAATTTAGCTTATTGATTATCGATTGACATGGCTTGCCGTTATCTTGCGTTGTTTTATTAACTCTTTATAAGTGGTAAAATTAGATTGCGAGTCTCAGTTGTGTACGCAAGAAAGAATGATATGGAATGGGCACGTACAGAACGTGAACAGTTGCAGATTTAGTGGTCGCATCCAAAGGTAGAATTATATAATTCGGTCTTTCAGTTGTCTAACATTGTTTATTTATCCGAGGAAAACAGTGAATTGTATAGTGGATAGTATGGATCTCCAGAATAAAAATATTTTGGCTTTGTTCGGAGAATTGAAAGGATATTTTCAAATTTATATTCTAACAACGTTTGAAAATGTTGATAAGCGCGGCAATGGTGTTTATGGCATTTATTGTGACGTGTTGTTTTTTTTACATCGATATTTGTTTTATTTCTTACAGTATTTGTTTTATTCTACATTGTGAATCAAGATACGTGATTGGGAGTGTTAATGAGGAAAAAGACTTTTGAGAATAGTTAAAACAGATTTTTGGTTTAACAAGGAAAGAGGCACTGAGCCGTAGCCTATATTGGGATAGGCTAAATATTATATTCAAACATCGTATATGACGTTTTATTTAGCTTTAGTATTAAAAAAGAAAGAAAGAAAAAAGTTATGAAATACCCGGTAGTACCGTCATTTGTTAGAAAAATACACTTTTTAAAAATAGAAATTCCGTCATTTATTTGGTGTTTAACATTGGTGTCTCAGCCGTCTCTATAGTGATATTTTTTTAAAGGTTTGTTTAGAGATTTTACAGGCTTTGAATACAGCAAGTTTCGATACCACCTACCGAGTTGTTTTTCGCATTACATGTTTACTAACTGGAAAGATGGATGCTTGATTGTATTAGCACGATCTCTCTAGATTAGTATTTAAAAAAAAAAAAAAAAATACCGCGGAATTAAATTTACGAAGTTGAAATGAATATTATGGCATTATTTTTAAGCAAAATTTTAAGACTTTACATGCTACAAAAAAATTTTGAAATGAAAAGATAATTAAAATCTAGGGAATATGTTTGAAATTTTATTTGACTTTCAATCATTATTTGATGGATTCTTAACATGGTCGAATATTTTGTACAATTGCTATGATAGCGTACATTTATTATAGCTAGGCGTATAAAAATTTATTTATTGGTTGCAACTTTAAACTTATGTGTTTTGTTTATTTAATTTTGAAGGAAGCCATTGCTTTGCTGGAACCGATGATAAATGATCCTGTTAACTATGTACGTCAAGGAGCACTCATTGCATCTGCATTAATTTGTATTCAGCATACGGAGGCTACATGTCCCAAAGTAAGTACAATATAACGGGGAAAAAATATTGGAGAACCATCTGTTAATGTCAGATAATAACTTATTTGATGCTTATTTGATCATTGTTCTTAGGCGAAAGAATTCCGTCAAATGTATGCCAATGTTATTGCCGACAAGCATGATGATGTGATGGCCAAATTTGGTGCCATTTTAGCGCAAGGAATAATTGATGCAGGTAAATTATTTGTTTGTAACTACATGTAGGCTACTTAAACTAGAATTTTGAGACATTTTAAATATTTAGGTGGTCGAAACGTTTCTGTTTCACTTCAATCAAGAACTGGGCACACCGATATGACATCCGTCGTGGGAATGCTTGTGTTTACTCAATTTTGGTTTTGGTTTCCTTTAACTCACTTTTTGTCTTTGGCTTTTACGCCAACTTGTGTCATTGGTCTTAATGGAGACCTTAAGGTATTTTTTTTTTTTGAAAGCCATTTATGCCGCATAATAATTATGTTAATGCATCCATGACTTTATATATGCAATCTTAGATGCCAAAAATGGAGTTTGTGTCTCAAGCGAAACCATCTACCTATTGTTATCCACCCCCACTTGAGGAAAAGAAGGAACGAGAAAGAGAAAAAGTGACCACTGCTATCTTAAGTATCACAGCTAAAGCTAAAAAGAAAGAAGCTGAAAAGAAAGAGAAAGAGGATAAAATGGAAGTGGTTAGTCTCTCAAGTTTGTTCATTTTAAGTAAAACATTAAAATCGTCGCCAGATGATACGCGCGTCTCATCCCAAATTTGATTATATTTTATAAACGTACTGTGTTAATTTTGATTCAATAAGGATGAAGAAAAGGTTGATGAAGCCGATGATGCAGAAAGTAAAAAAGAAAAGAAAGAAAAGGAGAAGGAGAAAGCCAAAGAGACAAAGCCATCCGCAAAAGATAAGGCCGTTGAAACTAAAGCGGAAGCCAAAGATAAAGAGACGGTAGAAAAGAAAGAAACTGAAGAAGAAGAGACGAAGGAGCCTGAACCAGCTTTTCAAATGTTGAATAATCCAGCCAGGGTGATGAAACAGCAGGTGGGAGAACTAGATTTCATTTTAATTAATTAGGTTTTTTTGCTGAAAAAAAGAATGGTTTTGGATCGAGTTATCAAATTGTTGTTTTTGTGGGGTTTCTTGTGTAATTTTTTTTTTATTAATTTTTTGCTTTGCATTACCAATTAATTGATTCAGTTTTTTAATTAAAATTTTAAAGTAACTTAAAAGTATTCATCAATATTTTATTTAAATGCAGAATTAATTAATTAAAGCCATGAAAAAATAATTGTAGTCTATAAACATTCTTATAATTTATTAATTTTTCCAATTTGGACATTGAATGCAAATTTTAAAA
This sequence comes from Polydesmus complanatus, assembly GCA_034692225.1. Taxonomy (NCBI): domain Eukaryota; kingdom Metazoa; phylum Arthropoda; class Diplopoda; order Polydesmida; family Polydesmidae; genus Polydesmus; species Polydesmus complanatus. The sequence goes on from JAQGAZ010000058.1 coordinate 37,297, forward strand.
AGTAATTCAGTATACATAATTAATTATTTTAGTTTTAAATTTTTATATACATTTTTTAATTAGTATTTTATTATTCTTACAGCTTAAAGTCATTAAAATGCCTGAAGGAAGTCGCTATACAGTTTTAAAAGACGTTAGTTTACGAGTTTACTTTATCGAATAATTATATACTTTCATCGTAGTTGATGTTAATTTATATTTGTTATTTTAGATAAGCATTGGAGGAGTTCTCATATTAAAAGATTTACAAAATCAAGAACCTGAGGAAATTGTAGAAACTATTGCTGGTATGTTTAAACGCGCGATTTATTACCTAAAACTTTCCATAACAAAGTTATAAACAAGTCAAATTAATGTGATATGATACCATTGCAAACCAAATTATATTTTATAAAATAAATAATATAATTATACATGAATATGTTTTAATATTTTATAATAATTTTTTTAAAAATATTATATAGCCGGAGGACCTAAACCAGCCGAAGATGAAGGAGACGAACCTGAACCTCCCGAACCATTTGAATATAAAGAAGATTAAAAATTTTCTTATTAATATGATTAATATTTACTTCATTACACGTAGTCTTTGGCATTTTATTAATATTAAGCTTTTATTATTAACTAAAACGCAAATATCGTAAATATTAATTTGTCGTAAAAATACATGTTATGAAAAATTTGGAAATTAAAATAAATATGAGTAAAGTCTAGACATTGAAATTCAAAAATGTTTTAATGTTTGTAGTAATTTAAAAGTTTTTGAGTTTTTTAAATTGATATTTATTATTCCCATTATGCTGATAATTATTTAGTTGCAGCTCAAATACTGGTAATAGATAAGTTTCTTTTATCAACTCAATTTGACCTCGAATTTAATTGGCCTAAAAAACATTGCGTCAATATTGTGTTACGTGACATCTAAATTGCTTTTTAATGGCTGCAAAAGGTAAGTTCAAAACACCTTTTAGAGTAATTTCAAATTGTTTGGTAACTTAAATTATGCGTCATTTATTTATCGTGGTTTAAAATTAATTATTGCTGTCAAAAACTTATCTTAGATATATTTATTATAACACAGAATCATATATAATGTCATTATAATAGACATGTACTTTATTAATATACAGTATTTTCTTTTATCAAAAGTTGTAACGTACGCAGAATTGTTGCCATTGGTGGAGGCAAAAAAAGTTTACTTGATAGATATTCGAGAACCTAAAGAATTGCAAGAGACAGGATGGATACCATCCGCAATTAACATTCCTCGTACGTTATTTCGAATTAAAATTATGGAACAGTTCATCATTTAATTTTCCATTAATTTCTGCTAATCATTAATATTATTCCAGTTGATGAATTTAGTGATGCTTTACAGTCAACAAATGCAGAATTTAAGAAAAAATATGGAGCCGATAAACCTTCATTAGATGCCAATAATGTTGTAGTGTATTGTCGCAGTGGAAGGAGAGTAGAAACCGCTTTTTCAAAAATAGGAAATTCTGGATATAAGTAATTTACTTTAATTCTTGCAACTTATTAATTCAAATAAATAACATTAACATCATGAATCTTTCATAAGATTTCAAAAATATTCTGGAAGTATGCTAGACTGGTTGTCAAATAACGGACCTATTCAAAAATCTTGATAGAATAATAAAAGAATTATCATTTAGGTATAGTACTGTAAATAATTCTACAATTTATTGTTTTCCACAAAAAAGCTAGTTAACCCCCGGTTTATTGTTATAAAGTGAATTTTAATCATACTGTATGAGTATGAAGCATATGCACTTGTCTTCAGAAATAATATAAAATTATTATTTTCTTTAGCACTTTTTAGATTTTGTAAATTTTATAAATACACCGTAATAAACTGAATCCGCAATGTGAATGTGTGAGTGGTGGTTGCAATTGACGAGTATTTTCAAAACTTTTTTCATAGCCTATGCTGCCTAAACATTCTACAAAATTAATATTTCATTTTTAAATGCATTTATCGCAAATGTGGGCCTAATACGGTAATAGCCTACTATAGTACATGCAACCCTTTAAAAAAATTGCTTATTGATCCTTGAATTTTAACTTAGATTTTTTTTTTAACCAAACTTAAGTTAATATTTTATTATTCAGGCAAATATAAAACTAATATCACAGAAAGCTAAATATTAGTACATGTACCGTAGTTTAAATATCCCTCATTTATTATTATTTTTTTGTGTCTGACTTTGTATAACGCTACTGTCACTAGATGTCGCTTGCATCGACTGGTTTGGCTGGTTTTGGGGCAGATACACGGAGATTTTTTTTTTAACTTAGAAAAATTAACTTACAGTCCTGGTATTTAATTTATTTTATTACAAAAATTATTTTAATAGTTTCGCTTTTGCAGCATCGAATGCATCAAAATTGGCACTGCATCATGAAACGCATAATCTGTTTATAAATTCCGTCGAAACCTCCAAAACCATTTTGTTTTATATCAAGTCACTACAAAGAGGCACACGGCAAAATGGGTGACCAAAAACGGTATACTGTTACTCCTTTGTCGTGAGCCTCTTTGTGGTGACTTAGTTTACAAAAAGTGAATTTGGAGGTTTCGTATAAAATGCGGTACACCTGTTCAATGAAGTTGCCTGGCAACACTGTAAATCCACAGGTTGTTCATTTCACGATCATGTCGTGCCGCGCTGCAGTCGAAATGTGCCAAGCTCACAAACTATTTGAATGTTTGTAAGTAAATACGTGAACGAAAAACGCTCGTAGGTATTATTATGATGGTAAAAGTGCTCAAAAAGTTTACGTTAAAAGAGCAATTGTTGAAATCTATTCTATGACGCTTGATGAGATCTAAATTAAAAGTGTAAAAGAAATTGGTAAAATGGAGGATGAGGAATACATGTTCTCTCACAGCGGTTTGGTTGCACGATCTCCCGAAGGCCATGCCGCCAAAGGAATGCACATTAAAGGCGATGAAAATGCTTGGATCGAAATCCAACAGAATACCTTTACCAATTGGGTGAACGAGCAATTACGACACGTCGGGTTATCCGTCGAAGATTTGCAACGTGATTTTTGCGACGGCGTCAAATTAATAGCTTTGGTCGAAGTTTTGCAAAAGAAAAAAGTTGGACGAAAGATTGCCAAACCAATTAATCAACACCAGTTCCTGGAGAATGTACAAACTGCCCTGAATGCTATCGCAGCGGACGGTGTGAAATTAGTAAACATAGGTGAGTTTATCAAAACTTAATTCTTTTTTTAACTTTTTTTTTTTTGTATGTAAAAAAACAAAAACACAACGTTAAGTTACGTCAGAGACTCAGAGTAAGTTACGTGTGCGCGCGCGCCTCACCTCCGAGCATACCTTGTGTGGATGTTATGAAAGTAAAACGAATTCATTCGTGGTAGCTCATTTTTTTTAAAAAAATTTTTATATTTAATATTATTACCTACTTTCATTTCAAGAGAAAAATAGAATCCTGCACGCTTTTATCATCACCGCAAAACTCACCTTTTTTTTCTTTTTCTTCTTCTTCGTTTCGGATCATATTTAAGAATCGCACGCTGAGAATCGAAAGAAAAATGAATAACTCCTAAAAGTAAGAAGGTCAAAGTTAGTCATGGGAACCAAATAATATCTCCAACGATTCTCTACTGTTTGTTTGAGATTTTTTTTGAAAGAAAATGTTTGAAATTTAATGCTTAAGTATAAAAGTTGTAAGAATTTACTTGGGTTTCATCTTGAAAAGTTTGTCAGATTACTGACATTTTTTAAGCCCAGCAATTGGTCGTTTAGAATTTAAGGAATGCATTTTCTTAAAATAGTTTTTTTTAAGACGGTAATAGCCTTCGACCAGGTAATAGACGATTTTATTTTCGTGTTATTGATAGAATTGACAAATTTAACTGCATGTAATTGACTATTGCTTAAGAGCAAATTTACTTTGGAAATTACAGTACATGTACTGACATTTTTTAAACATAACAACTACTGTACAGTAGTCAATTTAAAATTTAAGAAATACATTTTCTTAAATCATTTTTTTTTTATTCTTAAATTTATTGATAGGATTGACTAATTTATTGTTTATAACAACAAAGAACGATTGCCGTTGCTTTGAGATGAATACAATTTACGCTAAAAACAAGTTCCAGATAAGCGACAATAATTATTTTATTATCAGTAATTATGTTGATTTTGTCCATTTGTGCCGGTTTTCAATTGTTGACCTTCAGTGACACGTTTCAGTAATAATTGTGTATGTTGACCAGATAGCGAAACGATGTTACCCCCTTTTTTTTTCTTCTAAGTTTTAACACAATAGCGTCAATGAAGCGAGTAAAGCTACGTTTTATTACGATCAAACCATTTGCAGTACACTGTAATTAATAAGTAAAATTTAAAAAAATGTCTTTGGAGATAAAAAAAAATATATATATATCTACAGTATTTGAAAAATAACATTGAATTTTTTTTTTAAGGTTGTAAAAACAAAAATGTAGCGGTTTAGCTTTCATAAAAGCTCACTTTTTTTTATATTAAAAAAAAAAAAAAAAAAGGTATTTAAAAAATGTGTTTGGGTTTGGTAAAGCCAATCGAACAGCGAGTTCCATTCGTCGAGTCTGCTTCCGTCACCGTAACAGTAGTTTTCCCATACTAGGAAATCCTGGCTGTACACACGACGTACTACAGCGCCTATATGTAGCGAAGTAAAAATGTACGTAATGGTGTGGGTCAACAGGTGAAACAGGTAGTTAGAAAAATGTTTTCCCTGCTTTTTAGTATGTTGAAAAACTTGAAAGTCCACCTTTGTCAAGGGTCATGCCGTTTCCTAAGCAATGAAGGAGTACGCATTCTTTAAAAGGTTACAACCGATCAAATGTTTATTAAGAGATTGCATCGAAAATTATACGTAAAACGCAAAAAAAAAAAAAAAAAAATTTTATTAAACGTTAGTTGTTGTGATTTTTTTTTTCTTCAATTGACTTTTTATTTACTGCGACATAAAACTTTTGAGAATTAAATTTAAGCTTCTTTCAAAGTCGGTTTTTCAAAGATTAGGTTAAAGTGATAAGCGTTAAATTTGTGGTGTTCGCTGCTTACAGAAGCTATTAGAATAAATAGGTGACGAACTATTGTTATTTATTTTTATTTTTTCTCCGATAATAATTAGGCGTTGTTAGTTGTGCTCGACAATATTTTAGCAGAACGATGAAAAGAGTTAACGATTTTAACTCAAGGTGAATAGAAGAAAAAAAAAAAAGAGAAGAAAAAGAATAGTTAATTGAATATTTAATTTCGATTGCGCTCATGTGTCATCCGCTGGGATCTCATTGCTTTGGGTTAACCTAAAAGGATGACAACTGAATTTTTTTCTTTTTTTTTTTTGAGTAAGTACATGTAGTTGAATTTAATAAAATTGACTTTAAAATACTTCTGTAAAGTGACAAAATGTGTGTCAATTGGGAAGGGTACTTTTAATTAACCACATCTTCTCGTTGTAATTTAACTATTTAATTGGTGCAAAAGTATCGCGATGCATTTTCATGCATGATTTTTTTTTTTTTTTTTGAATAATTTATTACTATTAAAATAAATACTACCGGTAGTGTCATTGTAAAATACAGTAGTTAAGAAGCTAGAGGCGCGCAATAGTAAGTGGGCCGTATCGCCAATGTCGCATAATATCCTGGATTGCAGCAAACTTTCGTTTCAAAATATCTCGCGTGATCAAACTTCGCCCAAATTGAAATACAGTAAAACGATATTACAAATTATTTTCGTGTACGAGACATATGTGAAATCTAAAAAAAAATTCGCATGTTGGTGTATACCCTGTGCTACGTCAGTAATGTACCGGTATTCTACGTATGAAAAGTAAGCTTGTAGGGTGATGAAATTATAAGATTTTCACATTTTAAAATATTAAATCTTGATACGTACAGTAGCTTAATATTTCATGTAATGCAATATTGAGCTACTGTATTTCTGAAAATGTCTTAATAATATGAGGAAAATTTGAGATGGTTCAAGTCCAATCTTATTATCCACACCGAATGTGAAATAATTATCCGTTGATTTAACACTCAATAATTTTTTTTTTATTTTTAAATTTCTTTAATTATCCTTGTGGAAATATGGGTATTTTTTCTGACCTTGCACGTGTACACGGTGAACATGCAAACATTGAATCCAATTGTTTCAGGAACAATCGTACCGTGCAAGGTTGCTTTTCTGTGATTCAGACTTTCACAGGTAAAAGAAAGTTGAGCGATTTTATATTTTTTTCCTCCCTTCTTCTTTATTTTCCATTTGTTAGATAACATCATTTGATCGGTGCGTCAATTTAATTTAATGTACTGTTTTACAATATTATTATTATGGTTATTTTTGTGTTTTAGATTAATTTTGTGAGCTAGACCGCAGGGGCATAGAAAGGTAATCAAACGGAGGTCTAAATCTAATGAGGCCCTATATATTATCATCATTGTTTAATTATGTTTTGATTTACATTTAAACTTTTTTAGTTTTTCCTTTCTCATCATCACGTGATAAACTTAATTTATTTAAATTACTGTAATACCGGTATTATTATTTTAGTAAAGCTGATTCGCAATTGCACGCAATAGAAATACATATTTACGACTATGTTAAGTATTGTGAAAAATAAGTTTTTTTTTTTTAATTGCTTGTGTTTTTTTGTAAATCAATCTTAAATTAATTCAGAGCAACATTTTATAACTCGAGCATTCGTGTGCAACCCGGAAGTTCAATCATTTCTAGTCGATTAAAATGTCAGTATAATGAATTTTTACGATAGTTAACAATATTATTATTGCTATATTTAGATATCTTTAAAATTAAATACAGTAGCCTATAATATTAAGTAAATAAAAATTGATAGAAACTTTGATAAGTAAAGGGGGCTGTTCGACCAAATTTCACTACTCCATAGACTCGAGTATACTGTAGATAGATCAAAGGAAGAAAATTTAAATTTTTTCCGAAAAATAAATTACCGGTATTGATCTTCAAAAAAAAACCTTTTTTTTTTATCAAGTCATGAACCTTAGTTTAAAAAAAAATTGCATCTTCAAAACTTAATTTCAGATGTTGGTAAATAAATAGAAAATTTAAAAAAAAATAACAATAACTTAATTTTTCATCATTGAATTTTGAAATTTGTTTAATATTCTAATTTTTTTTTATGAATGTAATTTATTCATTTAATTTTTTAATACATTGTTTTTCCAGGGTGTGGAATTGAAAAACATTTTGCGCAACTAGAACGTTTTGATAAATGCAGCAGCCCAGTTTATGCACAGTATATATTTTAACATTGAATTTAATTAGGGTTCTTACAAAGCGGAACTTTATTGATAAAACAATAGATAGTACGCGTGTCTCGTTTATTTAAAACGTTTTTGGTATGAACATTTCTTTAGTTTTCGGAGTACAGTATGATAAAATGAAGCAATAATTCTCGATTGTTGAGCAACGTCCGGTCTCATTTTATTTCCCCCTCCTTTTCGAGTAGAATCAGATTATTTGTTTTACTGCACAAGTATTATGAAAAAGTACTTAATTTCTGCCATCGGTTTTACCTATTCCCCGGCGTTGGCTTAAAATTACACTAGAATACTACTTTTGTTGTCCTTTTTTTTTCTGAAGGTCATACTCCGTATTTGGCGTTTGCTCTTGCAACTCAATTACAGGTGTATGAAACAGAGAGATCTTAATGTTTTCACTGGTATCGTGACTACGTCATTCGTAAGTAGATTTTCGTAAATGTATCCCACACATAAGCGTTTGTGAACAAATGCATAAGTTATAAAAAAAAAATAAATAAAAAAAAAATTGTCTTATTTTTGCGTCCTACGCTTGATAAGTTTAAGTCGAAGGTCTTGTCGAATTCCTCAGCACTTGCTTCACTCTCCGAGTAATAAGAAAGGTGCTTGCGCTGGCGTTTTATTTCAATTTTTTTTTTCTTTCTGATTATATTTTTATCATCTCTATTTCGCCTCTTTACTCCCCATTTTTTTTCTTCTTCTTCTCGTCGTACCCATCACATTGGGATCTTGATATTTTAATAGATTGGTTGGATGACAAGTAGTTAAAAGTAGTTTTTATTACCTTCGCGGGTTAAATGCTGCCATCAATTTTGATCAAACACTTTGTTTAATGCGTTTGCGTGTGTAATAAAAGCTTCTGAGGAGATGGTAATAAACGCCTTCGCACCTTAATATCAAATAAAAAGTTTTGGTTCCAATAGAACGAGTTGAAAGAAAAAAATAATTGCGAAAATATTTTTACTCGCGAGAGATTTTGAAAGTGGACGGGAAACTGACGAATTTTTTTTTTTTTAATATACGATTATGTATGATTTTTTTTTTCTCTCCTTCTCTAATTTTGTAGTACTTTTATTTCTCTTCTAAATTTGACATTTAGGTTATTGCTAAGTCGTAGGTTGATTTGGCGTGGTTGCGAATTGGTAACTGGTAAATAATAACATTCGGCCGAACCTCTTGTTGATTCTCTGGGTTGGTTTCAGTGCCGCTAACCCTCACATCTCGATTTTAATCGAATGGATAAGAGGAGGGAAAAAATGGAATAAGATGATAAAAAAAAAATTTATTTTTTAAAAGTCAACCGGCGTAGCACAGGGATTAACATAATAATTTTGGTGCCGTTCAAGGAATATCAACGTTTTTGGAAAAAATTTTTACTTTCTAATGATAGATAACATTCTCTGGCTGTCCGCCTTCCATCTCCATTTTTAAAAATAATGGATATACAAGTCAACCTTGTCATCAATTTCATATTTGCTTTTACTCTTTTTTTTTTTTTTTAATAATTTTTTTTTTTCGACGAGAAATGATTTCACACCTTTTCGTTTAATTGTAATCCGGACTGTTATTTTTCTTGGCGCCAATTATATATTGGTGTGATTGCTGCGAGGATGATTTGCAGTAATTTCATGCGGCTCCCCTCTCGCTCGCTCCTATCTAGCGATTAAATACGCCCAAAAATTTTAATTTTGTAACTTTTACTCAGCGTTATGACTTTATTCATGTAGTCTATAGCGAGAAATGTGGGAGGAATTCCCCGACTCGAAAACATGTACACTTGAGTGGGCAAATGATCTAATGGCGCCAGTGATATAAGTTAGTCGAATTTTAAATTCAAATTTAAGAGTGTACTGCGAGAAGTTCTAATTCAAGAAACGAATTTGCATGTTACATGGTTGTTTGTTGTGAAGTGACATTATTTAACGAGTTTGAAGCGTATGACGTTTGATCGTCATTTAACGAGGTTTTTGTTCGCGCAGCAATTTGGTGATAACTTAATTTTGTTTGTTTTTTTAAGAAAAGGGGTTTTAATTAGTTTTATGGGTTTATTATTCATCATTATTAATGCATTAGCATAATGAATATCAAATTATATTCAATTTTTATTTACCTTGTTTTGTTTTGATTGCTTCACTGTTGGCGTCAATAACAAAATTATACAGTAGTCTGGCGATTAAATTTCTATAAAGGAATTTTTTTTTATTTTAATTATAATTTTAAGTTTGTTTTTTTTTTTTTTTTTTAGTTTCTTTATACAGTAATTATTTTTTTTAGAATTATTTCCGATTGGTTAATAATAACTTTTGTAAATATATTCCCAAAATTCAGGTGGAAATTCGTTTCTTTGTAAACTACGATATTAGTAATTTTGGGGGCGAATTCAGACCGGCAATTTTAACGAAATTTGAATGTAGAGATTTGTGCTCTTATGGGAAAAAGAAAAAGACTTTCTAAGGAACTGTGAAATTGATATAATTCTAGATTGGTGTAGTTGTGAAAATAATTTTTTTCTGGTTTATTGCCGGATTTAGTTAAGTCGCCATTTAGTAGATTAATAATTAATTATTCAAGTCTGTCCTAAAAAGTCGCGAAAAGAAAGAGCTCTCCAATCTTCGTGATCTCGTGATGTGAACGAGTCAGATCCCGGATGAAGGGACCCGGAGAGTGGGCGTCATAAGACCATCGTAAAGTCATAACTCACAGTGATAATAATTATAACTGCGTGTCATATGATCATTATGATGTCACTACTATACTCACTACTATGGCACTACTAAAAAAAAAAAAATTCAAAAAAAAAAATTTTTTAAAAAAAAAATTTCAAAAAAAAAAAAATTTTAAAAAAAAAAAAAATTTTAAAAAAAAAAAAAATTTTAAAAAAAAAAAATTTAAAAAAAATTTTAAGGAAAAAATTTTTTAGAATTTTTTTTTTTGAAAAATTTTTTTTTTGTTTTGAAAAATTTTTTTTTTGTTTTGAAAAATTTTTTTTTTAATTTTTTTTTTCTGTTAAATCTTTTGTATTAATGTATTAATATTAAATACTGTACTAAGTATATTTTTTAGGATAACCAAATAAAGTAGGGTTGGTTACGAGAAGGCACTTTAAAGAAAGCACGAAAACAGTCGTTTCGCTCGTTCGAATTAAACTCAAGAATGCGATTGGCGAAGTTACCTGTAATTGACAATTAAAAATAGTTAATCCATTTATTATTTAAACAATTTCTCTGTTTGTTTTTTTACATACATTTCCGATCACAGTCTTGCTAGCACGTGCAAGAGCGATATTTAGCTGTAATACATTTTAATTTACGAAATACAGTACAATGTAACTGAATCACTATTTTTGACACTTTATAACGTATGACGCAAATTTTATTTAAAATAAACAACTTCCAAACCATTGGCATCATTGTCGATAAGATTACATTCTCCTTTGGAATAACTATTTTTTTACAATAACAACATTAGTACGAAAAGATCAAATAAAGAAACATTGCAGAAATGAATAATTTATTACTACAGCATCAACAATTCGATTTATTCGAAAACTTTGACATGCGATAAGCTTATACACTGTACATACTTAAAAACTTGAAGAGAATGACAATGTGCTAAATATAATCTGCTTTCTTAATCTAAGTATTTCTGGTGTACTTTATAATTATTGTGTAGGTTACGCTAATAAAAAAGTGCATCACCATAATAATTGCAGTTGTAAAGATGGGGATGATTTAGCAAGAGAACGTACGAGACTTCTGTTGTGAAGGTTGACGTAATTGCTATGTTGTTTTTTTTCTTCTAACGTTTTGCGCTTCACTTGTGGACTTACATGAGAAATCCTATTATTATCATTTTAACATGCGGTACTATGCGACTTTATTATTGCAGTAGCTTCAATGCGATAACTGTCATCCGGGAAAATCTCGCGGGAATTTCATTCAGGTGTTGTTAGCAACGCTACGGCAACATTCACCTTTGTTCGTTTAAAACTTTGAGTTAGGTTTCTACTATAGAAATTATTGTGTGTCAGTGTAAATAACAGTAATTTCCAACTCATTCAAAGTTTTTTTTTTTTTCGTTTAGACAGTTTTTTTTTTTTTTGTTTTAACATTTTAATATGGCGCTAAAAATCATTTTAGTCCCGGTCCAAGTTTGTGATTTTTAATTGCCGTTGACTAATTTATAATTATTACTGCTTGCTAACTTTTACTAATTATTATTAGGTAATTTATGATTATCTTTAGCTAATTTATTGTTATCCTTGGATAATTAGTAATTTTTTTTTTTTAGATTGGTGGATGCATGAAAATTAATTGCTCAAATTTTAATGTTTTCGTGCGCGAGTTTTACGAATTCGAAATTCTCGTGAAAGCGGAACTACGCTTTCAATACACTTACAGTAATTAAATAAAGAAAAAAACTTTTACTGTCTCGCAGGTTTATTATCTTTGGGGTTTTTTTTTTTACTGTTTTCTTAAAACGACCTTTGAAGAATTTGAATTGCTAATGGATCTTATTTTGTGAAATTGTAGCCTTCGGTATGTTCTAATGGAGTATAAATAAAAATGATTTTTGAGCTAACTCGAAGTTGAACTGCCGACACCCGAACTCGCGCATTTGACATTTTTGTCAGGTGGTAATGGAGAAGGTGAAGGTAACGTGACCGGTTAAAGTTAAACTCGTGTTCACGTCAACATTTTTTTTTTTTTTAAATTAAATGCATCGGCATGCCGATTAGGACATTGACTTGTACGAGTATAAGGAAGGGATAATTATTATTACGTGAATAGAGTGCACCTAAGAGCTGTAATGTGTGCTACAAAGGGTACCATCGCATAATTTTGTCAACTTTTGATCATTAAAATTTTTCAATTTTTATTATTAAAATGTATGTTTTTACTGAATATATATAAAGCATTAAATTGCCAGTAAAAAAAAAATTCTATTAATCGTTTTTGTATTTCGAATAAAAGATTTGCAGACAAAGCTATGTTATGTTTATTGTAATTGAAACTCGTAACCTAATGGAATTGACTTCGTTACGAATGCGTTGAGAGCAGCAGGCAAAAATGCTGGCGTTACGCCGCATTGTGCTTTCTTTATCTTTACGGTGTGATTCACATTTTTTATGCGATCAACTTTTTTGTTGGAAAGTTTGCAACACGTTCTTTTTGATTTACTGTATCGTTCGAAGGTTTCGATGATGAACAAATTCAACGTTTTCGTCTTTTTTATTTTTGTGTGCTCAAATTAAGACTTTTTTTTAAATACCGGCATCTGTAAAGTAGATAACAAAAAAAAAATTTGTTGAGTTTAAAGAATAACTCTTTTTTTTTGTAGATCAATGGCCTAATTATAATTAATGAATTTTATTTAAATGCGTTAAGGTCGGTTCATGATTGGAATTTTATTATTCTAACCGGCATCTGCACGTTTAATAGTTTTTAAATAGGTATACTTTTGCAGTAATAAACTAAAAAACTATTCGTTCATTCATGCTAAAATATATATTTTTTTAATATATCTGTAATATGTTTATAAAATGTTACCTGTAGTAAGTGCCTATGACATATACCAGTATGTATTAACGTTGTATGATCAAAACATTCGTGCAAAGCTTTAATTTCCAAAACAATATTTTTAAACTGTACACTGCATTTGTCAATTTTTATATTATGCTTTTTAAAATAGTCTCCATCGGATATAATGCACTCATGCCACCGTTTATTCCGTAGTCTTCGAAACACTTCTAACTTTCTATATTTTGGTACACCATTTATCTCCTCTAAAGATATTATTATTTTTTAAACGTTTGCCTTTTATTGTTTTTTTATTGGAAAGAGAAAGAAGTCACATAGTACCGAGTCTGGTGAATAAAATGGTTGCTGTATCACTACGATGTTATTTTTGCACTGGAGTGTGAGCTAGTGCATTATCATGGTGCAATTGTCCCTCCTTAAATCTGGCTGTTTTCAACCTTACCTTGGTTTACAATAAATTACTTCACGCAGCTGATGCAACGTGCTCAAATAATATTCCTTGCGGTAAAAATTCATGTCTCGCTACACGGTTATACCATGATCTTCAATCGTGAAAATCAAAAAAAAAAAAAAAAATTACCGAATATACGGGTATAAAAACACAACTGCTTTAATATGCTGTCAATCTAAAATACACATCCAATTGTCAATTGAGACAAAGGTCAAAGACAGGTTAACTAACATGTTAACAAAAAAGTTTATCAATCCGACAAAATGTAGCGCTGGAATTTCAAAAATTTGCACGAATTTTTTAATCTCGTTTCGTATAATACGTGTAAGCCTACTGGAGATTTTAGTAAAAAGATCCGTTCAACCAGACACATACTACAGTTACCATTTTTATTTTAACATATTATGTAGCGTTTTCAATGCTATTACTTTTTATTTATATTTTTTACAAAAAAAGTTTTCTATTTAGGAATACGAGTAATTATTTATCGTTTAAAAACGTTGAATGTTTAATATCAATATTGTTAGTAAGTTAGAGGTATTTGTCGTAACACCTCACTCGTGATTGCTCATACAGGAAATTAAATATTTTCTTGGTGAATGCGATATAAACTTGACTCATCAAATTATATTTTTAAAAATGACGGTGGGGATGTACGAGTCTTACGTGTTCGGTAATTGGAGGGCGTGCTATTATGCGGTTAAATCATTTCTTAAGGTGGCCATTTGAATGTTTAAGTAATAAACAAGTAATGAACTTGTTTATAATGTAATAGTGAACGTATATGATCGAAGAAGCTCATTGCAATATTTTAATAATTGGTGGATTTTTAATTTTTTTTTTCTTTTTTTCTTTTTTTCTTTCTTTTTTGTTCGTGTGTGTCTTGTGTAGGCTTAATTTACAAATAAAGATTTTGAAGATAAAAAACACATATTTTAATAAATTTGAAATTGAATTTAAGCTAGATTTCGTACATATATATTTTTTTTTGTTTAAAAAAAGAAGGAAATCTCCGAATAATTTAAAAGTAATTGTATACCTTCGGTTTACATTTACATAAATACGGATAGAAATAGTAAGGTGTGCTCGGTGAAAAAGACCTTCAGTGGGTTAATTGAAATGTGCTTGCCAATAATTGAGTAGAAATGAAGGGGAGGGGGGGAAATGAGTATATTCTTAGGAATACTTACACCGCTACTATTAATGATAGAAATATATTTAATTGCTAATTTTTTTTTTTTACCAAAGTGTCAATCTCCGCATTGTTATGGTTCACAGAATTTTACGTATCATTTATTTCTATCAGTACGATTGTCCAAGTAGGTGGATACCGTAGTTTTGAAGATTATGTTGAGGGAAAAAGTGCGCTGACATTTTAAAACATGGTTAAACACTTCTTACACACATAATTAACGAGTCAGTCACATAAGTAAATCATCAGCATCAATTAAATTCATTAATAAAATTGACGATGCGATTGGTGTTTTTTTTTTTTTATGAAGTAAACTTACAGCGTGTTGTAAACGTTCGCCTGTTTGAATGGAAGCTAAATGTTGTGAATAACTTTGGATCATTAACCTTGTATTACAAAAGTGGATTACAATAAATTTTCGATAGTTACGCTCTAATAAAAAAAAAAAAAAAGGCTCGATACGGCGAACATCAAAATTTGCTTTCGATACAATGTAGTCAACAAATAAATCGGAACAATTTACATCGATTTCAATAATAGGATGTGTTTAAATCGAAATTATTTTCCCTGTTATACGTTAAAGTTTGAAATATTTTCGTTTTTTTATTTTATTGAACTGATTTCTAACTTCCAATAGAAAAAGAAAAGTGAGTTGGCACGTGTCGATGAAAGCTTTGTTGCATGCGCGTGTAATTCTATTAACTCGTCGGATCGTCATAATATCTTTTTGCCGGTCTACATGCTAAAATGTTGCAAACCCGCGATACATGACTAGTTTCAGATTTTTGTTATTAATGAGCGTTTGCTATTCATTTATTCAATGCCAAAAGGTGAAAGAAATGGCCGTGAAGTGTTATGCATGGTGGACGCTGCGTTTTACTTTCGAATTTATAGTAAATATGCCAATCGTGTTCGAGGCTTCCTATTATAATATACTTGGCTTACTCTTCAATAGTATGTTACGAAATTTACTATTAGGACTAAAATTTATGCCTCGTAGGTTACGTATTACGAAACTTGGATCAATTAAATTTTTAAAGCAGCTAATATTTTGTATTCATCAGCTGTACATGCAGAATTTCATGTACGGGTGTCATCTCAATTTCGCAGTTAGCTCATCTTTTTTTTTTTTTTGGCATTTTACCAATTTTTATAATGGCTTTTACTTTGGTAATTTAATATTATTAGGCCTACCACGTAAATAAAAGCTAGTCAAGTGAATGATAATTAAGTTTTTATTCCTTACATCCTTCCTCTCTTTATCATCTTCTTATTAAATTGTTTTTGGCGTTATAAAATACAAATTTCTATTACCGGCATTTTAACACTAATTGTAAAATGCAATTATTACATAAGCTTGACCAAACGTTATTCATCGTCGAATACCGCAGACATTTGCAGTGTAACGGAAATGGGTTTTTTTTTAATTATATTGTTTTAATTCAATGAATGTAGGTTAACGCAATTATTTTTTTTTCTTTTACCTTTTGATTGCGTTTACATTAGGCCTACAGTATTTGCATTTTTACTTGTTTTTATTTAACGTTTATATTTACTTTGTGTTATCCATTAATCCGAAAATGCTATTTAATAATATAATTTAGATTTGGCTCTTTTCTTTTTTTTTTTTTTATTTTTGTCTCCCAAATGCTTGGTTGCATCCCGTACGCTGCTTTACTCATCTTAATATTTGGTGTGATCCAAATAAAGTACCGGTATCTTATACAATGTCGTGTATCACAGATTTACATTGTCTGCAAATCTTGCAAATGAAACGATGCAGATCGTAATGCAGACGCTGCATTTAGGAATAATAATTATGACAACTTTTGAGTTAAAAACTTTTTGTATGATTAAATTCAAGTTTCGATCAATTTTGAATCTTTAGCTTAGCTAGCGGACATACTTTGCGAAATTACTGTTTGTGCTTTCTAAAGTTTTTCTTGTTGTAGTAATTGATTAGCATTTTTTTTTTAATGCAGGCTTAATCATATTTTTATTTACCGGTATTGTTTAATTAAAGGATAATATTATAAAACAGACGGTTAAGAAGTGTTTATTTATTTATTTTTTAAATAAGAGTAACAATTGCATAAATTCAATCTTTAAAAAACAAAACAGAGCTCCAATATTAAGATCTGAAGAGTAGTAAAGTTTTGGGACCCTTTCAAAAGTCTCTTAGCTTGAAAAATTCAAAAAACTTTTAAATGTTGCCATTTTTATTTCAAAAGTCAACATCGAGAAAATGGTGTTCTCTTGTCAGTAGGGTTACAGAGACTAGGTGACAGTGTCTTTTGGTGAGTTACATGTGCCTTCCCTATAGACATCTAGACAATAAGTTGTCTTTTTGACGCAATAAAAGGAAAATAAATAAATACCGTAAAACTGCATGTTGAGTTCAACTGTGTAAATAAAATAAATACGGTACCAACACTTTTTCATTGTGAAATTTAAAATAGTTGATATTACAATGCTAGATTAAAATGTAAGAATAAGTTGTCATTAAAGAAATTATAATGGCAGTTCTACACAGTGTGGTCAGGTGTGTGTTAACGAAAACGGATTACAATATTATAAAGTTTGAATTACAGTAGAACCCTGTTAAGTTATGCGCGCCTCAGTACAGTATATCGGATAATACTGTATCTACCATGATTGGTTTCTCATTTTACGTAATTGAATAGGAAGACCCCAACTTAATACCATGTACAGCTAAATACTGCGGGTGACTTACCCCCGAAGTTTTAAAGTATTATTGTTTTAATTCTTATACTGTCCAAATGATGCTTTGAGCTGATAAACGAAGTGTCGGCATATTTTATAGTTTATTGCGGTTGAGATGTGAGTTGACCTGTATTTTAATAGCATTATATATTACCCACCCCATTTATTTACTCCCTTGATATTTACTCTATTTCCATACAAGGTTTGGATGCACCACACTCGCAAGGTTTCAGAATGACTTTTTTTTTTGTATATTGCGCATATGAATGACTTAAACCAGGTCACTTATATTATTGCGAAATTAGATTTCATTAATAGTTTTAATATACTGTAGGCCTACCTATGTTGTTAAAGCTATTACAGTATATATTTCAATATTTGGCATTGACTAAATATTCGTATTACCGGTACCGGTATTGATTAAAATAATAAATTAAAGCACAGATTGAAAACATGCGAATTTTATTTTACATGTACTATGTTATGTTCAGTATTTAATTTGTGTTTAAGATGGGTACCGGTGTTTTATGTTATAATTATTGGTATAATTAATTTTTTTTTATTATTAATATTTTGTTACTTAACTTAAGTACATAGTATTATTGTATATTTTAAATAAACTAATGGAAACTTTGTTCTTAATGCAGGAAATACAGATATTGTCGAAGGAAATTTAAAACTAATATTGGGATTAATATGGTCCCTAATTTTACGGTATCAAATTGGACGTACAAAATTTCCTCCCAAGAAGTTTATGTTGGCATGGTTACAAGCCGTTTTGCCGGAATGCCAAGTCAATAATTTTACAAAGGATTGGAATTCTGGCAAAAATTTAAGGTTGATAACTTGAGTTCATTGAAATTGAATAGTAATAATTATCTAACTTGGTGTTGCCTTTATTAGCGCTTTGTTAGATTACTGTAAGCCTGGCCTTTTTCCACATTGGAAGCATTTGAACATTCGTGACAGGTAATTATTTCATAAAAACTTAATAATTTTAATACATTGTAATAGGTAGTACAGTACTATACAAAACTAATTATAATATAACAGCATTATAAAAGTTTTTATATTGATTAATTTATCGTTATATTTAAATCAATAAAAAAATGTTTATTGAATCATAAATAATTAAAAATTTATAATAGTTAATAATTAAAAATAATTTTCGACTTGTGAAATTTTAATTTATTAGCGTCAATAACTGTCGAAATGCAATGACGATTGCTAAAGAGGAATTCAATATTCCAATGATTCTTCAACCGGAGTATCTTGCCAATCCTAATTTGGATGAATTGTCTGGAATGACGTACTTATCCTATTTTATGAAAGAAGATAGTCCAGGCTATGTATCAACACTTAATTGGGTTCGGAAACAAGTTCCAGAAAAAAAAGTTAAAAATTTTACGGTAAGACAATTTGAATAACATTGTTTTGAATTCAGTTTCTTACTAGTTATGTTACAATTTATATTGAAATCATGTAGTTATTATGTGGCATTTCACATCACAATATTTTAAACATTTTTGCTTGCGATAGGAATAATTTATTGTATTAAAAGTATTATGTGGATTTTTATTATTAGTATTTGGGCAGAATGATTTAAAAAATGTGAATTTGTTATAGACGGACTGGAACGATGGAATTTACTTGGCCGCACTTGTAAGATCTTTGGGGGCATCTGTGCCAGGGTACAATCAGATGAATTCCGAACAATCGAATTGGGAGCAAAATATTCAGACAGGTTTGTTTTTAGAATTTAAAAAAAGATACTTGTGAAGGACATGTATATTTTACTAAATTGTATCGAAATAAAATCTAGCAATGGATGCTGGCCAAAAGTTAGGAGTGAATTCAATACTTAAAGCTAAGCAGATGGCTGATAAAGAAAATGAGCACCTAGGTACAATGGCTTATGTTTCCCAATTTCAATGGATTCGACCAAAAGCTCGACCAAATGAAAAAATTCAGGTGGCTACTGAATCTTCAAATGCGAGAATTAATCAACCAGTAAGCTGATCTTGTAATTGCTTTATTTTTAAAATGTTGTACATTAATATTTTTTTTAAATAGGTTAATTTTCGTATATCTTATAATGGCACTGAGGTTAATCCCAAAGAAATAACTGTAAATATTAAAGGACCATCAAATAAAGTAAAACATCAGTTAAATTTTAACAAACATGGTGGATTAGGAACGTTTGTCCCTTTTGAAGTTGGAATGCATGAAGTATAATTGCAAAAATGTGTAGAGATTAAAATTGGTTTTACTAATTTCATTATTATAAAATATTAGTTATTGGTTTGCTATGAAGGGGAGGAAGTTGCCAATTGTCCTATAAATATAAGAGTTCTTCCTGATCTTTCCAGAATAATGTTTTCTGGAATTGATCCTTGTGCGTTAGGCTCGATAGTGGAAGTTTTGGTAAATTTTAATACTGCTATATAATATTATCAATGGCTTTTTAATATTTTGTTTATTATTGTAGATAAATTCGAATGGTGTTGGTGGTGGGGTATTAGAAGTAGAAGCTTATGCTCCAAGTGGACGAAGTGCTTTTCTTCCAGTTTCCGAAGAAGACGGAGTATATGCTACAACATTTCAACCCAATGAAGCTGGTAATAGAATATTTTATTACATTGTGAAATAGTAATTTCAAAATTTGGTTAATTTACTAATGCAGGTGAATGGAAAATAGCAATAACCTATGAAAGTGAACCGATCAATGGGAGTCCATTTACCTGCTATTGCTTTGATCCTCATCGCGTCAAGGTTTTATCTATAAAAAATGAAACTGAAGTTATAAGTTTAATTTAAAACATTGTTTGGCTATAGTTAATTGGTTTGGAAGGCGCTGTAATGGGCCATCCTTTTCATTTCACTTGTGACACTTCTGAAGCTGGCTGGGGTGAAGTTAAACTTGATATTGTTTACAATGGAAAAAGTGTCACTCATAAAATGGAAGATATTGGAGAAGGACTTTTCAATGTTAAATTTACTCCTGTAAACGATGGAAAATATAAAGTGTATGTTTATTTTAATGGAACAGAAATTAAAAGTAAGTATTTTTGTTTATAACTTTTGTAAATAACTTTTATTTGGACAGCGTTAAGTCCCTAAAATTTCTTACACGTAACCAATTTGAATATTACATTGTTTTGTTTTTTTAGATTCGCCTTACCGTTTGCGCGTACGACCAACCTTTGATCCTCTTACTGTAACTGCTTCTGGAGAAGGATTGAAAACCGCTCAAGTTAGTCATCAAACAAGTTTCGTGCTTAGTTGTAGGGGTGCGGGGCATACTGATGTGGATGTTAAAATATATGGTATTTTGACGCAATATTTTATTTTAGTGTTAACTTTAATTACTTGCTTTTTTAGCCCCATCTAGAAAGTCACTATCTTATAGATTGAAAGATAAAAGAAATGGTACAATTGTAGTTGAATTTACACCTTTGGAAGTGGGTATGTCTATTTTTGTTTACATAATTATTCAAATCGATTGTAAAATGGTGATTTTTCAATTTTTATTTATTTAGGTGAGCATATTATTGAAACTCAAATTAAAGGTTATTCGGTTAAAGGCAGTCCATTTCGATGCATGGCTTTTGATCCACGTAAAGTAACCATTGGAAAAATTACTGATGGAAATATTGGCAAATCTGTTCAATTTGAAGGTAAGATATACGTTTGCTAGAATTTGCGTAGTGTTTTGCATAGTACACTAGAATAATATCTTCTTTTTAGTTGATACTTCTCATGCTGGTCAAGGCAACATTGAAACATGTGTTAACAATGGACAAGTGATTTCTAATGTAAAAGTTATTAGTAGCCATAAATACCTGGTCTCTTTTGTTCCTCATAAAGCAATAATTCACAATGTCGATGTAAAATTTAACGGATTAGATATTCCTGGTAATAAAAATTAGAAAAAAAAGTCAAGAAGCATGTCAAATAAACATTTGTGTATTCATAGGATCACCATTTAAAATTGGTATTCAGGATACATCAGCAGATAATGTTAGAGTTTCCGGAGAAGCTCTAATTTCCTTTCAAGCAGGAAAACCAGCATTTTTAAAAGTTAGAGCACCAGGATTTGCTAAGGAAGAAGTTAAAATGAATATTCTCAGTTAGTTTTATATTTATAAGTGATTTGTTTTTAATGTCTTGCGCTTTTTTTTTAAATATTAATTGGTACTTGTTCCTTTTTTTTTTGAAAAGGTCCAACCAATAAAACAATTGCACATCGGTTTATTGACGAGCGAGATCATGATTATGATTATGAATTTATTGCTTATGAAGTTGGTGCATATTCAATTGATGTTTTTGTTTCTGGAAAAAAAGTACCTGGAAGTCCATTTATGACTAAGGCATACGATCCTAGCTTAATTAAACTATCGGATGTTCCCAATGGAGTTGTTGGGCAGCAATGCAATTTTGAAGGTTATTATTTTACACTTTTTTTGGAATTAAGATTAACAAATTTTATTTAGTGGACGCAAGTCAGGCTGGTGAAGGTGAATTAGAAATATCGATCAATGATGGGGAAGTTCCCAATCAAGTAGAAGTAGTCGGATCTGGAAAATGTTTGGTGTATTTTACACCTGAAGAACCAATTGTTCATATTATTGATATTGCATTTAATGGAAATCCTGTACCAGGTATTATTTTAACGTCTATTACTGTACTATTTATTTATATTTTACATTGAATTTGTGTGTTTGAAGGTTGTCCTTTGAGATGTCGAGTTGGGGAATTTTCTAGAGCTTCTGTAGATCTGCGTCAATTAGATTTAATTCCAATAAATAAACCTGCAAGATTTGATGTGGATGTGGGAGGGGGAAATGAAGCCGAATTGGAAGTTATTGTTACAGGTATATAATTATTTTTGGTTTTATTAAAAGTGTTTTGAAATATTCATTTCAATTTTATTAAATGATGATAATTTTATTAGCGCCAAGTCGCATAGAAGTGCCTGTTAAAATAAACGGAAGTGCACGAAACGGTTATGTAGTTGAGTT
Organism: Polydesmus complanatus; assembly: GCA_034692225.1. Classification (NCBI taxonomy): domain Eukaryota; kingdom Metazoa; phylum Arthropoda; class Diplopoda; order Polydesmida; family Polydesmidae; genus Polydesmus; species Polydesmus complanatus. The sequence continues at coordinate 59,578 of JAQGAZ010000058.1, forward strand.
TATTCCCCGTGAAGTTGGTAATTTATTTTTAATGTGCTACTATTGAGAAACCTTATTTTTAATTAAGTGTTTAATGGGTTCCAGGTTCTCATGTAATTTGTGCTTATTATGGTTCTTCTGAAGTTATTGGAACACCATATACACTGCGAGTCTATGATTATTTAAAAGTGGAAGTCGGTGACATACCTTTAGGAATGGTGGGAAAAGCTACACAATTTATTGGTAAATTATATTTTTTACTAATACTGGAAGTATTAAATTATTGTAAAATAATTTGCTTTTAATTTGAAAGTTGATGCCGGTAACGCTGGAGAAGGAAATTTAGAAATCGTAGTTAGTAATCAGGGTCAACATGTTGCTACAGAGGTTCGTCCATTAGGAGGTGTTAAATTTGCTGTTTCTTTTGTGCCAGAGGAACCTTTTGATCACATTATAAATGTTTCATTTAATAAGGAGCCTGTAAATGGTAATGACTTTTAAAATGTTTGAAATGTTTTCAGTATCTATTTATTGTGCCATTTGTTATTGATATAAATTGTGTTATTTTAACTTATTTAGGAAGTCCTTTTCGAGCCAAAGTACAAGATGCCAGCAGAGTTGCTAGCAAAATTACTTCTAATGTAAATACCAGTTTAACTGCAGTAACTGTAAATAGACAAGCATCTTTTGTTTTGCAAGGTGTAAATGCCATGAGTGCCGATGACATTACTGTAAGAATAGAAGGTATGGATTTTGTTTAATGTTTGTTAACTGTCACTGATAATTGATTTGTCTAATTTTTATTTTAAGGACCTCAAGGTTATCCTGTTTATGCTCAAATATATGATCAAGACAGTGGTTTGATAAAAGTGGAATTCACTCCTCCTGTTACAGGTAAATGCAATGCAAATTAATTTTAATGGTAACATTCTTTAATATCTTTAGAAAAATTTAGGCGAATATAAAATTCACGTTTTATTCCGAGGGATTCCAATACCCGGAACTCCGTTTTTATGTCGCGTGTATGATATTCGACAAATTAAAGTTAAAGATATACCTGATGGAGTGCTTGGAAAACCTGTCAGCGTAATAGGTAAGATGACGAAATGCTACTGTTGTGTTTTCAAAGAATTAATAATTGAAATTATTAATCTTATATTTTGCAGTTGAAACGGCTCAGGCGGGACCTGGAAATTTAGAAGTAACAGTGAATAATGGCCAAGTTCCGAGTTCCGCGCAAGCTCATAGCAAACACGCTTTGGCTATTACCTTCACACCTAGAGAAGCAATACCTCATATTATAGATATCAGATTCAATGGAGAACCAGCAGAAGGTAAAAACTCCTTTTATTTTAAAACTTACTAAATTTAGTTAGTGAATTCTAAACTGTTTATATACTCGTATAATTGATGAAGAATTTTTTTGCGTCTTCAATGTCAACTTGCTTCAAATAGTGTCGGTTTATTAGTCAAACTTTCACAAATGATTTTATAGTTTAAATAAGATTAAAAATTGATTTAAAGTTTATTAAATCGCGATCTAGTTAGTGAGCTTACTAACTTTGAACTATTTATTAGTAATAAAGGGAAAATAAAGCGAAAGTGTGATTTACTTCCCTTTCTTTTTAAGGCTGCTGAGCTGAGATTAGCCTATACAGAATTACTTGGATAACCTAGTCGTAACAAAAGTAGGAGGCAGATTGCTGGCACTTAAAATCCAATAGCAAAGAATGTGTATGAATCCTCTTCTATTAATTTTATTTATAACAAAAGTTCATTGAAATTGGTTTTAACATTTTGCATGCTAGAGTTAAAGGTCAGATTTAAAATCTGGTTATAGAGAAATTGAATATGGTTTGACCTATATTCTACTTTTTACAAATGCAGGCATTTTACTTAACAACCGTAATTTTTTCTGGTCATTCCATGTCCTCATTTCTAGTCAAACTTGCTAGTTAAAGAGTCTTCATTGGTGGTTAAATTTTTCAGGTTTTTTTTAATCCAGATTATAATAATTATAATTGAAATTGTAGGTTGGTGTATACAGTAGTACTTTTTTCGAGAAATATACTTTAATTCATTTATAAGAAAGTAAGGTGCCAGATCTCCATTAGCTTTGTAAATTTTAACCACAGTCAATACCGGTAGATGCAATGTTATTGTCTCGTTGGTTAATCACCCCGATGTTGTTTTTTTCCCCCCTCATTTTTGAATTATTCATCGTTTATAATAATAATATTGTTTTCAAAATTTGAAAGTACTGTATTTATAAATGAGACATGTTTGAAGATGCAAGATATCATTCTGCATTATTTTTTTAAAGTTATTGCGGGATTTAGTCCTTTTTAATTTTACTTAATTTGCGAGTTTTTATTTATTGATGCTAACGAATATAGCCTACTGTTCATTTAATATTATAACATTTTGTGTTTTCGTGAAGTTGAGGTTTAAATTTTTTTTATGGTTATAAGCTGGAGTTATGAGGTAGCTGGAGGGCACAATAATAAGCTTTGATTTTATATTAGTAACGTTCGATTATTCAAAGAAATCATGAAAGTAAACAAAATATGAATATTTATGATGTATAACGCAAATTAACTTTAATGATGAGTTTCATTATTTTAGCTTTAACATTGTATTACTGACAATGTGGGAAGGGGGGGGGGGGTGAGATAGTGTCACATCGTTTTTATATTTTTTAGATTAAAAATGTGACTAAAATTGACAAATAGCTTTCCTTTTATTTTGACGTCATTATTTATTTTATATTATAATAAAAAAAAACATTTTAAAGGCGCGTGTGCATTTCAACCACTATTGAACTCTGACAATATCCTACGTTTTATTTTAATTATTTTGACGTCATTATTTATTTTATTATAATAAGAAACATGTTAAAGGCGCGTGTGCATTTCAACAGCTATTGAACTAAAACCAGACAGGCGTGACATAGTGTATAGGCTTCTTATTTGAGCACACCTGAAAGAGTAAGAGCAGGAAGTAATTTTCGGGTTTGTTGTTCAGTATTACTTTACAAAAATACTGCATTATTATTGCGTTTTTTAAAAAAAAATGGACAATTGCCTATCTTAAGTCATGCATGTTCCTCTATAGTAAAACGGGTATAGTTGAAGAAAGTAGGTAGTGCGTAGCATCTTTTGCTTGCATGGAGGTATAATCGCGTGTTTCTGACATGCTTATAACGTTTTAAAAAAATCGCTCTTCTTAAAACTTCAAAAGATATGGTAGTTGTTGCTTACATTATATGACTGAATACGTTATTGTGAGACACATATTTTAAGGTGAACGTACCAATATTTCAATTTATGCTGCGCGGTTAATTTAAATATTTTTGTAAAGTTTGACAAATAGAAAATATTTTTAAATTGGCTATTTCTTTTACCGTGTTACAGGTAGTCCCTTTACTTGTGTCGTGTCCGATATTCGTAAAGTGATGGTTAGCGGCGACGGATTAGAAAAGGTACCGGTTGGCCGACCTGCTGTTTTCAGCGTGGATACTCAAGAAGATGTGGGTTATCGACCAGAAATCAAAATTACAGGTAAGAAGTTTGCGACATTTAACAGAGTCAGTTCTTTTAAACGAATTTAAAGTTACCGTTAGTTTTAATTTATATTGCTATTGCTGGTAAATGTATTTTTTGTCCATGTGTGTAAATTTTTTTTTTATTACAATACAAATTTTATACTCATTTTTATTTGGTACAAATTTTTAATTTTATGTGGTAGGGGAGAAAATGCATATAAAGCATAGCTATTTTATCGTTATCGTTAATAATTAATCCCGGTACATTATTTAATACTAGTACATTACACATATATTTTATGTTGTCATATGATATACAGTATACAGCTATTTTCTATATTTTTTAACAATACGGTACGGTATACCGTATTATTTTTTAACATTTTGACAAATAATTTTAAAAGGTTTCATGGGTATCATTTAAATTCTTATATAATAAAATCTTGATTATCCGATGCAATTGAAATCAAAAAATAGTAGGATAATCCGGAAGTAGCTAAAGGGAAATTCTAATTCGCAATCATTAGAAAATAATCATTATAATATGCATTAATAAAATTTAAATAATGATCTTTATAATAAAATTGTTAACAGAGCTCGCCGGGTAGCTATTTCGGATAATTGAGACTCTGTAATTTAATATTTTTGATTGATTTTAATATACCGGTAAGCTTAATAGCGATTTTTTAAAAAATTTGTGCCTTTAAGCTTATAATTACAATTTCATTGCAATTTACATTTGCTAGTTAAAAAAATATTTTTCTTTGCCTATTTTAATATTTCTTCAAATATTTATTTTAACAAAAGTTTAGACCCAAAAAAAAAAATCAAATCTACATTACTTTATTTTAATTTTTATTGATAATTATTATTAATAATTAGAGTTTTATTGCGTTGCCAGCGATAATTTTACAATTTTGACACATTTGTAAATGAATAGTGACGAGTTTGTCACGTTTAAAGATTATTTTTTTTTTTTTATTATTTTTAATTACCTATGTCATATTTTGTGCAATATTGTTAAAATACACTTAAATCCATAAACAAAAGCTTTAGTTTTTATCAGTAAAAATTTATTGATATTACTATTTCGTAACTCATTTTTATTTTCAATACATTGGTTTTTCAATACAATGTCATTAGTTTAAACTCATTTAAAGTAAACGATATTATTTGATCAATAAAAATGTTTTATTTTAAATGTAAAAGGCTTCGAAGCGAAAACGAGTTTCCTATTTATTGCTGCTGTGTAACTTTAACCTACTGCAGTTATGTATTGAGCATTATAATTACTTTTTTTTTTAATACAAATTAAGTGCACACTTCAACGTTGTTAGTGTTGCTGTGGCTTGAAATTCTAAACATGATTTTCAGAACCGTGACGCATTTATTAAGCTTTATTTAGAATGTGCATTGCTAGATTTGACTGCGATTAAAGGAAAGTTACTAAAGCAGTGCCTATTGTAATTTATATTTAATGTAATCGATTAAGTTAACTGGAGCATGAGGTTGCTTACTTATGCAATTTTCACTCATTCATCTTTTATTAATTAAAATGTTCTTTTTGCGGTTGAAGCAAATGCAAAATCAAAATATATTTTAATATTTTATGAAATGTAAAATTTTGATGATTATCGTACTGGTATGTTAAAGTGTACTTACAGAATATTACTTTAACAAAATTGAATGATATTGAAGATTAGCTTTTACGTTAATAATTTTACTTTTATATGTTGGATTTTTAAAACCGTTAACTGATTGCTATTTGCTCTTTTTTTAACTGATTTTTTTTATGGTGTTAATACCGTATTATAAATGCATATATTTTAAAATAGTACCATTTATCATTGGTTGTTTTGAAGGTGTTCTTGTATTTTAACGTATAATTATTGCTTTTTCGAAAACTATGGAAGCAAGGACAACATATAAATTTTTTATTTGAAAATCTAAGTGGGTCAGCATAGGTGGAGCAGTTTATGCGAAGGATAAACTATGTGGGCAGTCTAACTGAAATTCTTTTAATAAGACTTTAATTTTAACTTTCTAGTTGAATGAGCTAACTACTATTTTTGAACTTTCATTTTATTTTAATATTACTGAATTGAAATTTATTAACAATGGATAAAAGATTTATTAATCGTCCTAACTTGCAAAGTAATTACACTTTGTACTATTTAATGTGACTTATTTGACTTTCTAACAATAATTAATTTCGTTTATTCGATTTGACTGTTTTAGGCCCGTTTCAACGCTCAATACCGGCCTATTTAACGAATCCTAGAAGAGGTGTTTATCTTTCAACGTATACGCCTGTTGATGTTGGTAAGTACGTTTTCGATATAACTAAAGAGTAAAAAACGAATAGTTTTAACATTAATTTTATTGGATGAATTTTATGCTTACAACATTTTTAAAAACATTTATCGGTAATAAAAAAAAGTTGCATATCGATAATCTAATTAACTTTTAAAAACTCACAAAAATGCCAGGTTTTATAATCTATTAATTGAGTTTTTTAATTTTTTTAAAAAAATAAATATGATGTGACTGAGTTTGCTAATTATTCTTGGCACTTTGTATAAAGAGTTTTGCCGAATGTTATAATTAACCTTAGCCATTTAACTCTTATATTATGTTTTAAGTGTGGTTCGCCACGACAATTTCATTTTAAAATTAAAATTATTGAAGGGTATGCATGTTAGTGGTGAGCAAATTATTTGCAATTGCCATTTCCTTATTTCAATTACTCTGCAGTATTTCAAAGACCTTTAAAATAATTTAAAAATATAATTATTATTATTATTACCGGTATAATGTGATTTCAATTTATCACAAATTTTTACTTAATGGCACTATTATACTTTATGAGTATAATATTATGAAATTTAGGTGACCATTTTGTTGAAGTACAAATGAACAATGTATCCTTGCCGGGAAGCCCATTTTTGGTGAAAGCTTATGATGCCTCTAAGGTTTTGGTGTCTGATATTACAAAAGGAATTGTTAAGAAACCGGTATATTTTAGCAGTAAGTTTTTTTTTTAATTAAAATTGTTTGAATGAGTTAGCAATTAAATTTTATTTTAAATTATCAATATAGTTGATGCTAGTCAAGCTGGAGCGGGAAATTTAGAAATAATTGTGTCTGTCAATAATCGTAACGTACCAAATTATGTTCAGTCGGAAGGAAATGCTAAATTTCGTGTTAACTTTCGACCACAAGAATCGCAGATGCATTTTTTAAGTATTAAATTTAATGGCGAACATGTGCCAGGTTTGTTTTAAGTTATGTTTTTTTTTTTTTAAATAATAATAATAATAAGCAAGTTCTTATTATCTTTAGGGAGTCCATTCAAATGTTTGGTAACGGATGGAAATCAATGTGTTGTATCAGAGGCAGCATTAAGTAGATGCTCAATTTCCAAGTTGGTTAACTTTACAATCGATTCAAAGGCATCTGATGTTTCTATCAAAGTAAACGTAATAAGTAAGTCATGTTTGTTGATTTTTGATCACTTTTAACATTTCACATTAATATTGTTTTGGCAAGTTATCAGATAGTTAATATACAATAATAATAAATTTCCGCTTTCTTGTTTGTTGTTTCAGCTCCCAGCAGCCATTCTTTACCAGTCAGAATCAATCCTCTTACAGAAGGAAAATATCAAGTCGATTTTCAACCGAATGAAGTGGGTAAGATATTAAAAAAATGAAATAAATTATAATATATAGCATCAGTTAAAAACACTTTTTTTAAAGGTCCACATTTGGTCCACGTTTCAACAAACGATGACGCAATTAGTGGCAGTCCATTTACTTGTAACGTTTATGATGTATCTAAAATTAAAGTTGCAAATTTGGCATCGGTTGTTGAAGGAAGGGCTACTACATTTCAAGGTTTATAAATTAAATTTATTAGTTTTTATAATTATTGTGTTTCATTATGTATTTGCATTTGTAATAGTTGACGCTTCTCAAGCTGGTGAAGGAACTTTAGAACTAGTTATCACCAATCAGAAATCATCTGTGAGAGCCGAGGTTTCTGCAAGAAGCAGAGGGCTATATGATGTAACATTTTCTCCAACAGAATCAATGTCGCATTTTGTTAATATCTCATTTAATGATGAAGATATCCCTGGTGAGAAAAGGCGTATTTTCTTACTCTTAAAATAACTTTAGTATTGATTATCTTATAACAAACATTTTTATTTCTAGGGAGTCCATTTTTGTGTGAAGTTATAAAGGACACAATCAACGGACATGGTTTAACAAATGAAAATTGGGAATTAAAAACTAACACACGCTCAAATCAATTTAATTATCATAAAGAAAATGGTGGATTAGACGAAGTGGACATCGCTCCAACAAGAGGGAAATTAAATTCACGGCTAGCTAGACAATTGGGTGATGCAAAAATTGAATCTAATGATGACAGTGAATGGAACTTTTCATCAAGTTTGCAAGAGTCTCAAAGCGACAGTGGAGCCTATTCCATAGATCGACGAACGGTAAATCGTTATGAAAAGTCAGAATCAATTAGCGTGACAGCAAAGGGCAGTGGTTTGAGTTCTAAACAAGTTATTGCTGGAGCTATGGCTTCTTTTGATATGGATACAAAAGGAATAGATGATGATGATTTGCAAATTAAGATTACAGGTGTGAAGAAATTATTTGTCTATTTTATTTCATTCTAAAAAATGCTTACTTACAGGCTCAGATGGCAAAGCTATTCAGTATAAAATTACTAGAATTAGACACGGTTTATATAGGATAGAATATAGGCCAAACAGATCTGGCAGCTACAATATTGAGGCGTTTCATGGCAGCACTGCGTTATTTAGAAAACCTGTGGTTGTGGAAGTTTGCGATCCATCAAAAATTGTAGTTTCTGGAATTCAAGATGGACTATTAGGAAAGGAATTGTCATTTAATGGTACTGTTTTCATGAATGTATTTTTGAGTTACCCGGTAGTAATATATTTGTTTAATTAAACTCTTGATTTAAATAGTTGATACAACCCAAGCTGGAAGAGGATTGTTAACAGCAAGTATACGCACGGCTGGACAAGAAGTTAAATATCAACTAATTGAAATGTTGGGAAATGTCCAGAGGTTGTCATTCGTACCAAAAACGGCAACTGTGCATAAAATTGATATTCGATATAATGGACATAAAATATCAGGTAAATTTTTTTAATTAAATTTGGTTTTTACCGGTATTTATTTGTCAAATTTAAGTGTATACTTAATATGTTATGTTGATGCTATTTGTAGGTTTTCCTAGAGAAGTAAATATAAAAGATCCTTCTGCAGGAACTGTGATTTTGGCAGCTGGATTGGGTCTTCATCAGTCAAAAGTTCACAAATCGTCTTCGTTCGTAATTGAAACACTTAAATATGAAGCGAAAGATTTTGATGTGATTATAACCGGTAAGATAAAGGAATCACAAATTTAAAATAATACATAAAAAATAATGTTTATTTGACATTTAGGTCCTGGTGACAGCTTAGTTCCTTTGAGGTGCTATCAGCAAAAAGATGGGAATTTATTAGCAGAGTTTACGCCCTATCAAGTTGGTGCTCACTATATTGAAGTTTTGTATAAAGGGAAAGCCATTACCGGGTCACCGTTCGTATGTCAAGCTTTTAATTCCAATAAAGTTAATATTGAGAAAATGGCTTCCGTAAACTATAATATAAATGATAAAATATCATTCAAACGTATGTATTTCTGGATTTTTGAAATATAATTTAAGTTTAAGACTGTAATTGTATTCTTTTTTTTTAAATAGTTAATCGCAAAGACGCTGGTTATGCTGAATTAGATGTTACAGTAACGTCTCCATTAGGACGAGATTTACCAATTGATGTGAAAAGTTTATCAGACGGTTTTGGAGAAATTATTGAGTTTATTCCAACAGTATCTGGAAAATATAAAATTGCGATAACTTACGGAGGAGAAGAAATTCCAGGTAATGGACAATTTTTGTTTCCTTTTCAAAAATATGTATTAATAATTTAATTACAGGAAGTCCATTAATATTTACTATTGAAGACGAAGGAATAGCTCGTGTGTATGGTGATGGTTTAAGCGTAGGACAACAAGATTCTCCCGTCTCTTTTAAAATTGATGGTCGTGGACTAAGAGGAGAACCGCACATTAAAGTAGATGGTTAGTAAATGAATATCTAAAATTTAATTGAGTATGCTACTATATCTTAATCATTTTTGCACTACTGGTATTTAATTTTAGGTCCTGAAACAGTTGCCAGTTGTAGCATTGAAGCTGAGGAAGATGGATTGTTTACTGTCTCGTACATTCCAAAAGAAGTTGGAATTTTTGACGTCAGGGTGTATTGGAACAATAAAGAAGTTCCTGGTACTTTACCGTTTGAGAATCAACTATTTAATAATATTTTACTGATTTCTGTCGATATTTCAGGTAGTCCATTTCATCCGAAAGTAGTTAACACGAAAAAAGTCCGAATTATTGGCGGATGGGATAGCCTTTTAGATAGTCAAAATCGAATGGCGTTAGTTACTGGAGAAGAAAAAAGCTTATCTTTTGATGTCAGTGAAGCCGGATCAGGTAAAATATCCATTAGGGTTTAAGGTTATTACTTTAACATGTTTAATTTTAATTTTTTAAATAATATTTCGATTTTAAAGGTAAGCTCACAGCGGAAGTTCGAGGCCCTAAAGGGCTTCTTCCTTCAGAAGTTAAACAAACAGGAAATTCTCGTTTTAAATTAACTTTTACTCCACATAATGAAGGTAATTAAATACTGTATTTGCTTTAAAGTTGTGGACATCTTCATTAATATAATTATTTAAATTTAGGAGAACATTTGCTATATTTATACTACTGCGATTTGCATTTGCCTCATTCTCCTATTTTGGCCTTTGCCGAATCTATTGGTCACGAAATAGATGCAACAAAAGTTATTCTACAAGGGCGAGGTTTAGCGGTCGCTGGTGTGGAAGAGGAAGCGGAGTTCATAATTGATGGGTCAGAGGCAGGACCAGGTAATCAAAATTCAAATTATTTGTCTTAATAATTCTTTAACATTATTATTTTTTTTAAATAAGGGACACCGGAAATCAGTTTTAGTGGATCAAACGCGGATGTAAATTATAAAATTGAACTTATTGGAAATAACGTTTACAAGGCTACCTATACGCCTTTAGTACCTGGTAAATACAAAATTAATGCCATAAATGTAGGTCTACTGATTGTTGTAAATTATTTTTGTAGCTTACTACTTATTAACTGTTTTGTGGTCTGGGACGCCTGTAAAAGGATGTCCCGTAAAAATTAATGTCGCGTCTGTGGCTAATGCTAATCGTGTCATTTGCGCTGGCGATGGCTTACAAGGTGGAGTTGTTGGCAAAGAGTTGAAAACATTTATTGATACGAGAAAAGCTGGTTCAGGTAGGAATTGAAATGTTTTAAAGTTAATGAAATTTTAAATTTTACTTTTATTTTACAGGTGAATTGACAGCTCATTGTCTTGGTCCCAACAAAACTGCACATTGTGACTTATACGATCATGAAGATGGCACTTTTTCTTTGTTTATCAAACCTCAAGAACCTGGACGTCATTTCTTAACCATTAAATATGCTGAAGAACATATACCTGGTAAATCAAAAAATTTATTTAATTTAAAACTTATTAAAATTACTGTAAAAATAGTAAGTCAGTAACTAGAACATTATTTTTAATTTTTTGCTTATTTAATGCCATGATAGGAAGTCCATATACAATTCGCATTGCTGGAGCTCCAGATGCTTCAAAAGTTCGAGTGTATGGGCCAGGAATAGAACATGGAGTGTTAGCTACCTATCAAAGCCGATTTGTTTGTGAAACTCGAGGCGCTGGCGCCGGTCAATTAACAGTTCGCATTAGAGGTCCAAAAGGTAATTAATTTCATCGTTAGTAATAATTTTAAATGTACGAGATAAATTATTTTTTAGGTGCATTTCGCGTGGAAATGCAGCGTGAAAGTCAAAAAGATCGCACAATTTTATGCAAATATGATCCTACTGAACCAGGTGATTATCGTATTGAAGTAAAGTGGTCGGGACAACATGTGCAAGGAAGTCCTTTTTCGGTTATGATTTTTGATACTGTGGCAGAACTTAATCGCTATAAGCAAGGACTGCTTAGTACAACAACTGGTATGAATGAATTTTCTACAAACGGTACTTACAGTACGGCATATGGCCAAGTTACTTTCGGTCAACCGTCTTGGAAAGGATCCCAAGCTCAATTATAAAACATTTAAATGTTATTTTAATTTTTTAATTTATTTATATAGTTCTTATATACAAGACTAGTGTTTTTTATTATTTGTTGTTGATAGTAACTATTTGTAAATTTTTGGAGAACAAGCCTCATGTTTTATAGCAATCAAATATATATTTTTTTATACTTTTTGCTTGGCCTACTTACTGCATAATATTTTATCAAAAAGTCATCACTCACAAAAAGTAGGCACGCAATGCTTAATATTAGAATTATAACTGGAGTTGCAATTTAACATTCCATAACATTTATCTATGTTCAGACAAATTTTACCCATTATAAAATGTAAAATAATAAGGCCAATTCATTCACAGTGAGTTTCAAATAGAAACTTTACCAATACAGTACTAGTAAGAAAAAAAAATAATTTAAAGTTTTTTTTTACATTTGAAAATATAATTAGAATTTCTAAATTTAATTTACATAATTATTTTATTTTATTATTTATTTAGATGGGATTTAATATTTGTATAAAATGTGTAAACGCTAACGATGGCTGTGAGTGGAAAATAATATTTTAAAACATTTACATTACCTAGATTTAATATTCGTAATCGAAAATGTGTTAATTATTAATATTGGTTAATATAATTTGATGAATATGTGAAAAGGAACTATTGCTAATAAATAATTATTATTTCGAAATAATAATAAATTAATAATGTATTTTAACTGATTGAAGCGGCGTTAATTGTAATTGCTAATTTTTTCCGGTTTTATATTTACAGTATCAAATTTTTAAAACTAATTTTTATCCCCCATCCTCAAAAGCAACTTCGAAAAGACTTTTCATTTGTGTAATGATCTTCAGCGATTTTTTTTGGAGTACCGGTATGGGTTTTTCTCAAAGCGCTCATAAAACATTCAATGAAAAAGTTTACTAATAATATATTTAAGTAACCAATTTTTTTCTAAAAAATATTAAAATGAATACAAACATTTTATTAATAATGTACAATGTATTCGTTTTTGAAAATTAAATTATTATTATACCGTAGGTTCATTTCAGCTTTCAAATTTTCTGCCTTCAACCTGTTTTTCGTTTTAACCTATAGCAGTAGAAGGCGCAAAATGACGTCATTAATTCCTAATCACGTGACCAGCTGACACTGGCTGGTAGTTCACTAATTCGTCGTGACCCCTAAATGGCGTTATCGATTGCCGTGGGGTTTGAAATTATGGATTTTTTCAATGTTACTTGAAACAAATTGATATTGTTATTAAGCACTTATTTGCGTTAGCAATTAGATTTAATAAAATGCTACCAGTTGAGTTGAGCATCGGAAAATATTTAAATCCAGGTGAAGAACACGAAGAGCTCAATAAAGAAAAAATTCGACGTCGAAACGCAAGATTAGCTCAGGTGATGATTTGCTTCGTAAAATTTTTTAGTTCAGTTCATATTAAATTCTTTTATTTTAACAGGTTCATAAACAGGCTAGTGAAAATGAATTGAGAATTGTTAAAGCCGTGGAATTAGATAAGGCTGGAAATCTTAAGAAACTCGGAATTAATTTAAAAGTAGGCTGGCCTAAATAGAATAATCTCATTTGTTAAAATATTGAAATACAATTGAATATTATTAAATCTGGTTTTCGAAAACCGTGGTTTTTTTAAATAAAATATTATTCTTTAATGCATACGCTACCACATGTATAACAAAATTATTATTTTTTAGGCAGAATGGATCAAAGAAAAGGAAGAGCAGTTGGCAGTTGTTGGAACTAAATATGGCAAATGCGTAAATCAAATTGGACAAGGACATGAGGAAGTTTTCTTTGAAGTGTGTTCTTTGATTTAATACAATAGATATATTTTATATTGTTGAGAATTGATGTTCATTTTTATTATAATTAGGACACAAGATTGGAAGTATTAAAGGCTCAGGTTTCACAAAACAAGTTGAAATCTGAAATACGCGGACGAACAGCTGTGATTGAAAAAAACAAAATTGACAAGAAAAAGAGTGAAGATTTAAATCTTAAAAGAGTTTTACGAAAGAAATCGTGCGAGTTTGGAAATCGGGCTAGTCAAGTTTTACTAAAATCTTCAAAGGAGAATTTGCCGATAATAATAAACAAGAACTGTAGTCCGGAGGAGGTTAGTCCTTTAGAAGATCCAGAACAACAGGTAAAAAACTTTAATTTTATTACGATAGTCCGTACACTTACGTAAATGAAAATAATTATGTAGGAAGATGCCAGAATCGCGGCGGAGAAAGAAAACCAAAACTTTAATGAATTGAAGTCATTAACAGATATGCAAAAAAATAAGCAAGAAACTAAAATGAAGGAAAGATATTTATTTGCTTTGAAGAAATTGCAACAAGAAAACGTAATTTTTAGTTTCTTGTATTGTGCTGTAAATTGTAATGCTGTTCAACTTAAACGTGCATCTTTATTATCTAACTAGGGCATGAAGGAATTTATTAACAAAATTGAAGAAATGGACGAATTAGACGAAAACAGTGCTTCTATTGATGGAAATACGGTAAGGAATATTTTGCAATTTAAGTCATAATAAATGCTGTAAGCTAAACTTTGTTTTATAGTTAAATTTGGATAAAGACCGTGAAAAGGCAGTGGAAAAACTTTTTAAAAATTTTGACAGTCAGTATAATTTTCCTTTGTTATTTGAATGAAATAAATTTATTCTTTCAATTTTGACAGTTCCTACTAAACTTTCATTTTATGAAAGTACACCGACATTTGAACGTTCTTCGAGACTCACTTCTAATTCCACTTCACATAGTGATCGAGAATCACCAGCACACATTTTTATCTTCAAACCAAACAAGCGACTTTTACCCGTAAGCCCTAGTATTACAGAAGAAAGTACCCTTCCAACATCTTCTCCAAGTACCGGTATGTCGAAAAGCGACAGTTCAAAACAATTTGACGATTCGAGTTCAATTCGCACTGATGATGAAAAGATGAAAGGTGTGGTTTTGCAATTGCATGACAGCGAGACGACTTTAGCTGGAAATCTACGAACACCAGATTCAACAATTCAATTTTCTGAATCATCAACGAATGGCTGGTCGTCATCTTCTGACAAATTGCTAGCTGAAATTCAACAACTTCAAAGTTTAAAGTAAGTAGTTTTTGAAATATTGTTTGTAGCTATAAAATAATATCCAATTGTATTAATTAGAAAAAAATTGGAACCCATGCTAAATACGCCAGCACAAGTATCATACAAAAAAGTTCCAAGTGATCAGCAAAACTCTTTAGAGAATATAGCTATGATAAACGAAAATTCATCATCAATTGAAAGTGAAGATAAAAATTCCAAAATTCTAAGTGAAAGTTCAAGTAATTTAAGGGAGCCTGTGCCGAACACTTTTCATAATGTTATTATTTTCAAAAAGCCTATAAAGAGTGATATAAGCGTATCTGATGAAGTTTCTAAATTATCTGACGATCACAACCTGAAAGAACTTATATTGGAAAGAGTTTTAAAATCTAAAAAAGTGCTCCAATCGTTTGCTGGTCAAACTACACATCAAAAACAATCACCTGAAATTGAACCTCATTTATCAGAAGAACGATTATATGATGCCAATAAACATTCAGCTTTAATACAACCTCCTAAATTTTTACGAACTTCTAATATAGCTCAAATGGGGATTCGACGTCGTAATTTAGAACTTAGCACAATTATGGAATTGGACTCTCCTATAAGTTCTACTTTTCCCAATTTTAAGCTTCCTTCAACGTTTGATGCATCTTCAATCAGTTCCGAAAAAGAAAGTTATAGCTTGTTTGATATTATAAGCGAGGTTTGTAATATATTTTTAAATTAACTTTAAGTAACTCTATTAACTTCGAAATTTCTAAAATTATATTCAGAATGAAAATGGAATTCTTGAAGAACCGGATTTAACTCTCGTTAGTTCCATCACATCATTAGGAGATAGCACCGGGGTATCACAACAGCAAATGCCATTTATTGTCACCAATGTGAAAACCACCGCGAAATCCTCCAATGAAAATTCTCAATCGAAAGCGAAGACTGGATTAAATAATTACAAATTTGAAGACAGCTTATCGTTCCTTAACAAAATTTCATTCGAGCAAACTCCCACCTTAGATTCTGCATCTTGGCGGTCATGTCTGACAGATAGCACGAGCTACTTTTCAATCAACGCCAAACGAAAGTCAACAGTTGACAATGATCAAAAGCTGAAGACATCGTACAACTCGTCGGATGGAAATTCAATTACTGATGAACTATTAAGCAACTCAATGATTTCGTTTTTGGCTCATGAAATGAGCGCCGATAGCAGTGATATATTAGATCATAAAACGTAATAGCATGATTAAAAGGAATTTAAAAGCAAATAAAAGAATCTGACAAGCTTCAGTACAATATCATTTTCTTTAATGGTCAAATACAGTAAATTACTCTTCAAGCTTAGCGTCTGTCTTGCCTCCACGGATTCTACCAGTACGACGAGCAGCGATAAGACCAACCTAAAAAGAATAATTATTAATTTTAACTCTACGGCTAAAAATAATTTTATTGTTAAACATACCTTTCTACCGGCCGAAGCATCCCTTCTAACTGTCGAAGCTTTACCAATATGTTGATGATTACCACCACCGTGGGGATGTTCAACGGGATTCATAGCAACACCTCTAACCTTAGGCCAGCAGTTACGTTTAACCTTGTATTTATGGTAAGCACGACCAGCTTTCAAAATAGGTTTGTCAATCCTACCGCCACCCGCAACAATTCCTAAAAACGATCGAGATAGGTTAAATGAGCTACAAAAATATGGGCGATGAAGTTCACTTACCAACCATTGCCCTGTTACCAGAGGGAACAACTTTTTTTGCTCCAGAAGGTAACTTAACTCTCGTTTTTCTAGTTTCTGGATTATGAGAGATAACGGTAGCGTAATTTCCAGAAGACCTAGCTAAAGCTCCTCGATCACCACCTTTCTCTTCTAAATTGCAAACGATCGTTCCTTCCGGCATGGCTGAGAGCGGTAAAACATTTCCGACTTGCAAAACGGCTAAAAACAAAATTGGCATTAACTTCTAAACACCAAGTATTAAAACTAATTTCTATCGTTTATTGTTTCTTCAGAAACAGCCTCTGGAGGTATGTCTATCAGCACAACACTTAAGCCAATAATTCTCACTCATCATTTTCAAGTCATTTACGTACATAATTTCAAATTATATTTATATTTACCTTTCTTGCCACAATAAACGAATTGACCGGTGAACATTCCTTCCGCAGCCAAAAACAATTCTTTCCTTAGCTTATACCTATATGGGTCTCTGAATACAACTACAGCTAAGGGGGCTCCTCTGCCGGGATCGTGAATTATTTCCTAAAAACATTGCAATCAGCACCGCTTCAATAATGGAAAACATTGCAAGACAAACCTTAACAATTCCTTTGATGTATCCATGTCGTTCAGCAAAATCCACAGCTCTCAACTTTGCTGCTCCCTTGCGATGTTTAACGTGGGACTTGAAAACACTCCCGGCACCTTTACGCTGACTTCTAATTACTCGACCCATTGTTACTCTATTATTAATTCAAATTATTAATATCATTATCAATTTTAAAATGCACTTAAAGCTATCCAATTACTAGCTACACGTGTGCAAATCACACATAGCTGCTTGGTAAAACATCAACAAAAATCATTTAAAGTAATACAAATTACGTTTAAATTTTATACGTAACTATTAAAACCACATTAAATAATTTTAGTTGTGTTAATAAAAATGAAATATTTATCAAATTTTAAGCAGATTGAAACAGATTGCAAAACTACTTACGTCGAGCACAAAAACCTCCTACGGGTAGTAAATACACAACAGAAGACAGGAAGACGTCCTTCCAACTAAAAACTCCTAAATGCATCATGGGAAACGATTACAATCGGAAGTTAAGCAAAATCAATTTAAAATTTTAAAAAAACAATTATATTGTTAATAATTATATTTGTATAATAATTTTTACAATATTTGTTATTTATTTTGAATTGCGTAAGTATTAAAAATTGTTTATTTGAGGAATAAAAAAATATTAAAAATTTTAGTTTATTTTGGGAATTATCGATAAAAATCGATACAAGGTGAGCATTGACGTCAGCAGCATTCGTGAATCAGTTTTAACTTTTATTTAAAATGGCGCAGTGGATAATGACGGCTCCTTGTGGTATTCCTGATTTTAATAATGGACAGACTTATTTTTATCAAGGAAACGGTCCTCACGCAGGACACCCAAATCAAGAATTATTAAGGATGCAGGTAATAGTCAATATTTTATTTACTTAAGTGGCGTATTTTACAATTTTTTTTTAATACCGAAAGTTGGAATACAGTGAACTAGATTCCACACGTTGATCCTTTATCTTTTTTACCTTTCCTTAAATATTACTTCGACATAATAAAAAAACAGTTAATTCGAATCAAATTATTTAAGCTGGGTGAATTATTTCTAGATAATTTATAAGGAGAAATGAGAATTTGGTTTTTTAAAAAAAAAATTGTGTCGAATTTGGGTTTCGTTCTTTTGAGAGGGAAGGAAAGCACACTGTAGCGAGCAGCCATTTTCAGGCGCCCTTCAATTTCTTTCATTGCCTTGTGCATAGTAATTCGAGATTTAACGAGGAAAATGAGAATATCATTGTTTAGATTTACTCAATTTGATTTCATTTTTGATGTGTGTAAACATTTTGATAATTATTGTTTGGTTTTAATAAAACAAAAAATAAAATGAAATTTTAAAAAAAAATTTTCAATTTGTTATTAACCTAGTGAAATTTATTGTCTGGGGCACTGTCTATGGATACAAACGTCTCATTTGTTTTTATGCCGTAAAGCCTAATTGTGGAATTTTCTTAATTTGGATAATAATTGTTAGAGATCTTTAATTTTCAAATCTCAAAAGTTTTTTTTTTTTTTTTTAGAAATTTATAAATAGGCATAAAACTATAATGTTTGTGGAAATACACTTGCTCCTGAATGAATGGTTTTAAATTGAAAGCTACAGAAGACTACACTTTTCTTCCGCGGTTAAATTAAACATTTTTATGAACTGTATGATTCATTACAAAAATTAGATTTTTCAATATTATTTCAACTGCAGAATTATTATCATTCAGGCGTAGCTTTCTTTCTACTGTAATTACCGGCAAGCGAACGTGTTTGCTTAAGCCTCGTTCAAAACTCGCATTGTTCGAATTTTCTTTTAAACCATTTTTAGAATTATAATTATATTGCTGTTTAATATGCAGTTTTTTTAATTCATTATTACAGTATTTTGTTAAAGAATTATTAAATTAAATTTATTTTTTAAATTTTTATTAATTTTTTTAAATAACCAAAAATTAACCCTAACAGAAACAAGGTGGAATTTTAAAACGCATTAACTAGGTGGGTCACACATCCGACCTACAGGTATTGCTTTTCCAGACTAGAGTAATGTAGTTTCTAAATTTTTCTAAACAGTTTTTAAATTTTATATGCTATCTTATAAACAGCATCTTATAATACCGTATCTTGTTAATTATTTGGGTACAAACAGTAAAAAATTAAATTACCGGTAATAGAAAATGGAAAACCAACTCGCTCCGTGTTGTTAAGCCCATTGAAAGCACTTTCATTCTTGGAAACAAGTGAGTGTGTGGAGTGAGGGAAAGCAGTCAAAAAAACAATACTGTACATTGGTACCACAGCTACTTTTTAGGGAAAATTTGTATGTGCGGCACAAAGTAAAATTCTTTTAGCTTTGGATGAGATTTGACACCCCCATCTTGTTCATTATTGAGTTAAAAACGTTCGCTTTTCTCCATTTGTGTTTTCTATTGCAGTTTGCTGGTTTAGATTTAAATGCTTCCAATCAGAATACGGGTAGGGCTGATAATGGATCCCAGCCACAAAGATATGTACCTCCTCATTTACGTAATCGTGGTAGTCAAAACAATAACAATCGAGGATCACCTGCGGCAGGTGCTAATCCAGCGGTAAATCCTGCTGCTGCTGCTGGAAACTGGAGTGGAAGAAGCAATGGCCGACCCCCGATGACAGATAGACGAGGTTTGAACTTTTTCACGCAGTAGATTGCATTTCAAGTTCAGTTTATTATAATTGAAAACTTTTGACTTTAGAAGCTTATCCCCGTAATGAATTTTCTAATCGTGGCGATTCTACAAATAGAGGCTATGGTATGCGAGCAAGTGTTAATTTTTTCCCTCTATAAAATTATTTTTTTATTATAGGAAACCGAGGTGTTAGAGGTGATTATAGCAATTTTGGAGGAAGAAGTCGACCAAACAATGGAAGACCGGGAAATTCTAATTCAAGGTTGGTGTTTTGTTTTATTAATACTGTAATTTTATATTATACTGTAAAGTAATTAATATTTAATGATGAATAAAAATAAACAGACATTTGACATGACTTACTTGTGATTAAAATCTATTCCTGATTTTTTATTTAATATAATAACATAATTTGCATTGCTTAACTCGATAACTAAAATAGCTTCATGTTTATAGGAATTATTCAGAAGGCAGAAATTGGAGAGATCCTGAGGCTGAAGCTGATTTTAATGCTGCCGGAAATGGCGGCTTTTCTGGTGAACGAAAATCTTTTGAAAGGTGGGACCAAGGAAGTCCATCAGGAGATCGGGGAAAGTGAGCAAAAGGCAGACTTAATTTATAATAAAACTTTGATTGACCTGTGTAATTTTTTAGTTGGGAACATGGTAATGATAGATGGAAAAATGCTGAAGAAGATTGGAGTACTCCATTACCTCGAAATGATAGGGTTGAGATGTAATGTTATCCAAAACTAATGTTGAACTCAATAAATTGTTCAATTGTGCTCTTCTTACTTAGGGAGCTATTTGGCGGAAACAATACTGGTATTAATTTTGACAAATATGAAGATATTCCTGTCGAAGCAACTGGTGAAGGCTCGCCAATCAATGTTCAAGCTGTAAGTATTTTATTTATTTTCCTCTTTTAATACCGCATAATGATTATAAGGAATCCGGTTTTTAAAATATTTTCATTTCTTCTAATGTAATAATTTATGAATTATTGTTAGTAATGCCATTTAAATTATAAAACCATTTTTCAAATCTAACATTGCAACGATACAATGTTTGAATTCTTGCTATTGTGTTGAACACATTAACAAAATTAATATTAATGTAAGTATTTTTTAATGACGTACCAGTATACAATTCTTAAATTTGAACGCGCTTTTTGGCATAATTCTTTTTTTTAAAAAAAACTTGTGCGGTTTTGCTTATCCGTTATTAGTGCTGCTTACCCTCTTCAAGGTCTGATTTTCCTATTGATGAGGTTGAGAATGAATTTTTGTTTTGTTCGCATTTAGAACTTCTCTACTAGTTTTCCAATTAGTTTTAGTACTAACTATAAGGCGTTGTAAATTAGAATTGATTAAATGCAACTAATATTTATTTCTTTGAATTATTGCTTTTGATTAGTTTGAAGATCTTGAAATGACTGAAATTATCAAGAACAATATTATTTTATCAAAATATGACAAACCTACACCAGTGCAAAAATATGCGATGCCTATTATTCTGGCAAAGAGAGATTTAATGGCTTGTGCCCAAACGGGATCTGGTAAAACTGCTGCTTTCTTAGTTCCAATGTTGAATCAGTTATACGAAAATGGGCCTGTTAAGGGATTGGAGGTAATAATTAACTGTTTGTATTGCATACTTGCATATTAATGTTATCCTCAATAGGCATTGCAAAACAAAAATGGCAGAAGAAAGCAATATCCATTAGCCCTTGTGTTATCTCCGACGCGAGAATTAGCTACTCAAATTTATGATGAATCTCGAAAATTTGCTTATCGTTCTCGAGTTCGTCCGTGTGTAGTGTACGGAGGTGCTGAAGTTGGTCAGCAGATGCGTGATCTAGATAAAGGTTGCCATTTATTAGTTGCAACTCCAGGACGTTTAGTTGATATGCTCGAACGGGGTAAAATTGGATTGGATTATTGTGGGTGAGACTATTATTATTTCTTAATTTTAATCTGCGTGTATGGATTTATAACCTATCGTTTTAGATTTTTAGTATTAGACGAAGCAGATCGCATGTTGGATATGGGATTTGAACCTCAAATCCGTAGAATAGTTGAACAGGATGCGATGCCAAAGACTGGAAAACGTCAAACGTTAATGTTTTCGGCTACGTTTCCAAAAGAAATTCAAGTATTATTTTCAAATTTATTGACCCAAATCTCATTTTAATGGCTTTTAACTCTTAGGAATTAGCGCGTGACTTTTTAGAAAATTACATCTTTTTAGCAGTCGGAAGAGTTGGTAGTACCAGTGAAAACATTACTCAAAAAGTTATCTGGGTAGATGAAAACGATAAAAGATCATTTCTTTTGGATCTTTTAAATGCTGCTGGTTTGGATACACCTCGAACAGGTACGCTAAAGTAGTTTTTAGATTAAATATTTTCTATTAAATGTGTTGTTATGCAAGTACCAGATACCTTAACTTTGGTATTCGTGGAAACAAAGAAAGGTGCTGATTCTTTAGAAGATTTTCTTCATAAAGAAGGTTATCCAGTTACTAGTATACATGGAGATCGAAGTCAGCGTGAGAGAGAAGAAGCTTTAAGATCGTTCAGAATCGGTCGCGCACCAATTCTAGTTGCTACAGCAGTACGTAAATTTGCTTTTATTTTTATAAAGCGGAAAATTAAATAGATTTTATGAAGGTTGCAGCTCGTGGGCTAGATATTCCTAACGTCAAGCATGTAATTAATTTTGATTTACCAAGCGATATTGAAGAGTATGTACATCGTATTGGCAGAACAGGCAGAGTGGGAAATTTAGGTTAATTTATATTTTGACCGGTGAAGGTTACCATTGAAACTAATAGAAGGATTATTGTTTAATATAAGGATTGGCTACTTCATTTTTTAACGAAAAGAACCGCAACATGGCTCGTGATTTAATGGATTTGTTGGTTGAAACGAAGCAGGAAGTTCCGAGTTGGCTTGAAAGCATGGCTTTGGAATCACGGCAACAGTTTTCGAACAGGCGTCAAGGTGGTCAAAGAAGGTTGGTACACTTTTTGGATTTTTTGCTATACATTGTAAAACAATTTGGTTTTAACATTAACCGTTTTTCAGATTTGGTGGATTTGGATCTCGTGATTATCGTCAACAGAGCCGAGGCGCGAATAACGCAACCAGTATTCCCTCTACTCGCGGATCTTTTCCCAGTCATCAAGGAAGTGGATTTGGAGGTTATACCAGTAATACAACTAGCCACTACATGAGTAATTATGGTGGCAACTATGGTGGTCGTAACTACAACCAGACTACAGACTGGTGGGGAAGTTAACGAGAGTGTAAATCGGAAACGTGCAGCAGCTCAACGTGGACACTGTGATCGAAATATATTGTTAAATGTAAGTGTGAAGGTAAAGCACCTGTTTAATTTAATTTAGTGCATGCTATACTTCCCTTCGACAAGTTAGGAAATATCATATTAGCCTAACTAAATCATCTAGTTGGCAAGTGTGGTAATAGAATTTGTCGAGTAAAACCTTTGAAGAAACTTAAGTTTTCTCGCAGTTTTAAAAATTTACAAGCATCTGATGTTCATTTGTTAATGAGCATTCGGTCTAATTATTAGACTTAAATGCGCGATACTTTTATATCTGCACATTTGAGTTGTAGGGGAGCATGATGACGAAAATAATTTATCAATGAAAATTGCGCCATTTTTTAAATTTACAACTTTAAAACATTCCATAACAATTCCCATCATTGGAACAGGCGAAGTGCGTCGTCTCAAATTAACTATTCAAGCATTTTCCGGTGATAATCCATTTTATGGTTATTTTTGGAGCTAGCATCTTTTAATATATTCGAACTACAATTTCACTTAATTTTTCCTTATATTTTTTATTTATTACACTGAAAGGGCATTTCAAATGTGTGGAAGAATGAATTTGACGGATGTGTCTATTGGAGATTATTTGTTAACATGTTTTTCTAATTAATTAATTTACGAGTTGAAGAGCGCTAGTATAACCAGAGATTAAGTGGAAAATCTCATACTGTCATTTTTGAGCAAATTTAATCTATATTTCAAATATACTTAAAAGGTTGATTTTTAAATTACGCAACTGCGGCCGTTGCGAGTTGATTATAAATGCGTATATTAATAATGAAATTAATTGCACGCACCCTGACAGATTAATTTCTTCCACACTTCTCCTTGACACGTCTTTCCATCTTTTTTTAATACATGATTGTTAATACAATTGAAAGTTGTGTTCCACTTACAAAAAAATTGCGTTATATTAAGTTTAAAAAGTGACAAGAATTGAAGTTTTATAGAATCAGGTGGTGTAATGTTAAAATCCCCAAAGTCACAGGGTCACAGGGCTGTTGCCAATTTTTTGTGCTAATTATAATCTTTTTTGTAACGATATAATTATTATACTGCGTTTAGACTATATTTGTATAATAGTCTTAATTTAAATTATTCCTTTGCTGTTAAACGAGGACTATTGTGAGCTAATACAGTACAGCCTATTTAAAATTGCCAAATCTCACTTTTTGCTTAAGATTCAAGCTTTTGAATCTGAGTAAAATTATCTTTTTAGACTTAAATCTTTTTGGTATAATGGTATTAGTAGTTGTAGAAATTCTCATGATTTGTAATTTAAAATGAACCTCTTCAGCAAAGGAATTTATTTGGTGTTGTGGTAGCCTGCTTTTATTGGAGTAATGTATGAATTCGGAAGTATTAAGTTTGCCGTCCCAGTTTACATTTAAAAAGATCATTAAATGTGAACTACAGTATAAAATGTGTGCTTCACAGTGACCACGATACTGTTCTAGTTAGCACTAGTATCTGTTTAGTTTAATATTTAACGTTGATTATTTTGAATCCAATTTATTCTTGCTATAGTTTGATAACTAGTCGCTGTTACTAATATCAGTTCTGTAATTTCATTTCTCTTCTAATTTAACATTTAAAAAATGGATATCTACATCATAATTTCTTATATTAGCTATAGAGTTTATTTCATTTTTAAAGTAATTTTTTTATGACTTCTATTAACGATTAAAAGCAGTAAACTGTGGGTAAGTCAAATTCAAATAACTATTTATCACATTTTACGAACTGGTCAGAAAGGTGCCTTGACTACATATTTGTTATCAAGATGAATTTAATTTACAGTTGCAAAATTATTATTTGATGCGTTGACGATCGTTATTGGGGTCGTTAACTGCATTGTATTAATTTATTTGATCTTAGAACAAATTAATATCATCACTAATGATAGTTACTTATACCGCGTGATGATTTTGAAATAAGCTTATTCTCACATTTATAATGAATTCTTAGTTTGTGTTATCAGGAGTAGTTAGTTTTGTATGATAATTAACGCGGCTGTATTTCGAAAGGTAGCCCGTAGGGACACGTTAGTGTGTCGTGGTCTTTCAAATTTATTACTTTGTCAGTGAATTAGTAGAATTGTTTTATTTAATTCAAGAATTTTGTTCTTTGAGGGTTTATATCTGACCAATATCAGTTTCGGAGATAGCTGTTTAATTTGGTTTTATTTGAAAGTCATTGTGATATAATTGCCATTATTTTAAAATAAAATCAGACGAAATCTTCGAGAAATAATTGTAGTAGATTGAACTGATAATTGTATACCTATAAAAATGTGAATTTTTGAAAAGTTAATTGTTGCAACCTTTTGTCTGATCAATGCATAATGTTTTTATATGAAAGGTTGAAGATTGATTGCCAGACATAAAAGTTTGTATTTTCATGACTTTATTTTAACTTGTCATTGTTCGGTTCTATTAGTTTAATAATTTATGTCTGTGCAGAATCTGAAGGACGAGTAATGTATTTTGCGTGTAATCTTTAGTATTGATTACATCTTAATTTCGATGATCTGTTTTATTTAAGATTTGTTATTCGGTTTTTTTTATAATGTGATTGGAGGAACTACCAAGATGCCGTACACTTTGTAGCTTGGGGGCACTATTTTTTTACTATTATCAATCGATATTGAATTGTCTTGGGCAAAAATCATAACTTTAATGATGCGCTAATTTAAAATAACTAAATTTTAAATTGACATTAAGTAGGGAACTTCTGAATGAAGGTCTCGTGCACTATAAAATTTTTCATTTGTATATAATCATGATGAAATCAATTTCATTTTTATTATTTTATTTTTTTTTACTTTATTTTTTGCGCGTTAAGGCTTTATAACTATAAAATTTACCCAAATAATTATTTACTTTTGAAAATTAATTTTTATTGGCTGTTAATAATTTATTTCGTTATTGTTTATTGCAAGATTTGAAAAATCGTATCAAAGATTCGTAATACTAGATTTTTGCCCATTATCTCGTTTTTAAGAAACTGCCCTTTTTGATAATCCGCGGACTTAATATTAATTTAAAATTAACATGGAGCCTTACATATTGTAGATATTTTGTACAGAACTGTTCTCTTAGCGTGTGCGAGTTTCGATCGATAGACAATCTCAGTTCTTGCCTGTTGCTCAGTTTGCGAGGCTGTTCTGTGCCTATTAACCGTTTATATCCGCGGTCTTCTCCCTCTGTTGGGGCCATTGCCAATGGAAAACTATGCTATTGCATAATGGTGTAAATGTTCCTTGGTATTGAGAGTAATGTTTACCAGTATTTCATTATTTAAAATTTTTATTCCATTTGTGTGATTGACGCGTGCACTGTTATACTATGTATGATGAACAGTATAGTTGAATTGTTGGTAAACGCCAAGTGCATTTAAACCTAGGTCTTATGTACCAGTACTGTATTATTGCTATATGGTACGAGCCAGGTGCTTTAAATTTCTAGTCCCATTGTTTGCTCGTTGTGAAAAGATTTTAACTTCCAAGTAATCACTCTTTCGAAGATTTTTGTAAGCCCAAATGTTCTTTCAATATATAAATAAATGTATTGACCAATCGATGATATTCCCTTAAATTTTAAATGAATTAAAAGTAGCAATATAGATCTCAAATTTTATAATTCAATTAGAAATATAGTTCACAACAAAATCTTCCGTATTTTCCTTGCCAATTAAGTTTATATTTAAAGTACCTGCTTTATCGGTGCGTATTTTTTCTAAGAGTACCATATTCTTTTTTTTTCTATTTTGACCATGTCTCGTTCGCCCGTTATTACATTATTTATTTATTCATATTTCATTAAGAGTACATGCAAAGATGTGTGGAGCTGGACTCCTAAGAATTTTGAATGCATGTGATTATTTTAGTCAATTGAGATCATTTAATTTAATACTTTCCATTTTATTGAGTAAAATCATGTTAAAAAGTTACATTTCGTATATAACGGAGTTATCGGCTAGTGACAGCTATGTAATGTTGCAAGTTTAATTGCGACGTCTTTTAATTGTAAACAATGTTTATGCATTTAAATTATGAAAATGAATGAGTCTTGGCTTTCGAGATATGGTTCCTGTTTTTATGTGCTTGTGAACATGCTTAGTGACATTTCTCACTGGTAGCTTATTCTTGCAATTTTAGTGTAATATTTTGATTTTTGAATCGTTAAATTATTTTTTTTTTTGCGTCGTTTTAAGAAATATCCTAAATAATTATTATTTTAAACTTGAATTTTTTATATCAAAACTGTAACAAAAAAAAAGTAGCTATCGAAAGTTTCAATTAAGCAAAATAATTATACTAGTGAGAATAATTTCACTCGTGCAAGTTCGCAATTCACATTGGTACTGGTATGTTTTCCATTGCAGTGGACATGAAAGTAGGGATCTTTTATGATTTTTTTCACGTACATGTATTATTTTTCTCATTCATCGAAAAAGTTTGTGATAGTGACCCAACATATGGAGTGGGTGGCATTTTGTACTTATGAAAAGCATTTCTCCAGTCTTACTCGTAAGTTTCGAGTGATAACAATTTCACAAGAAAATAAAAATACAAAGCGGTTATTTATTTGCAATTGTGATTTCATGGGATGGCAAAACTTATATTTCATATTTACTAATATTGTAGAATGAATAAATAAAACGTTTGTGACAGTTGTTGCATAAATCAATTATTGTGTTAAGATTTATTTAGGTAAAAGTGTTTACTATACTGATAATAAAATTGATCCATTTTTTTTCCCAGATAATGATTTATTTATTTACTTACCGGGTACATGTATTTAAATTTTTTTTATAAATCTATACATGCTAGGATTGTTTTCTAAACTTAATTGCAGCAACATAATTTTGTATTGAAATTAAAATCTTATTTAATGTGTTCATTTTGCATTTTTATGATTTAAAACTTAATTTTAATTTATTCAGAATTGAAGAGTGGACTGTGGAAAAGAAATAAATTTTAAGAAAAATGAGTACCGGTGCTGAAACATTTGGGAAGCAATTGATAAGAAAACAGAAAAGTTAAATTTTGAAATTAATTTGTATTGTTAATTTCATGGCAACCAAGTTTTAAGGTCGAGTCTTGTTTTGAAGTTTTATTTTTCATGTTTTTTAAGAGATAAAACTTGCAAAAACAAGATTTAACTACATTTTGGAGCAAGATCAAAATTTAAAGTGAGTTTAAAAAAGTGGGCGCTGACTCAAATGCTTTTTCTTTTAAAAATCAAAACCACGGTACATGTATAATAAATAAAATTAATTTCAGAATAAAACGATAATTATTTTGTGTTGGCAGCTAAGTACAGTACATCAAACTCTTTGAAAATAATTCACAAATTTATAAAATACTGAATAAGAACATAAAATTGTTTACCAGAAATAAAATTATAATACATGTACTGGGTGTTCCAGCAGCTAGGCTACTTTTCAACTTCCGCCTGTTTAATATTAAAAAAATAATACTAGCATAGATAAAAAATTAAAGTTTGTACTATGTACTATTTGACAGAGAAACTGTAAAGTAAAAATTTATTTTATTAATTGAATTCAACAAATATTCAAATTCAGAAAGTAATCTTTGACACTTATTTAAGCAATGCTTAAGCTAATGGTTTGAGCTCTGACAAACAATGAAACAAAAATATAACAGCCATTTAAAAAACAATGTAACTAGTACCTTGCTACTGACATTTGATTAAAATAATTATTTAATATGTGCACCATTATTTTTGAATTACATGGTGTCAGTAGCCTTAGTATATGTAGTTTCAATAAGCTCATCTTTCTTTTTCTCGGTAAAATGTTGCAATCTATAAGTTTTTATTTTTTCGAATTTTTATTTAATAACAGGTAGGATTGGGAAGTCCCTTGACGGACACCCCATTTAATAATAATAATACTGTAATAAAAAATCTCGGAAATTTAATTTTTAAAGTACACGATTTTGAATATTAGATACTTTTAATTTATATTAAATAATTTAAATTTGAAAGAAAAAAAAAATAAATAAAAATGATTTTTTTAATACAGTACAGTAGTCTACAATGTACATGTACAAGGTACAGTAATGAAATTATTATTTTTGTAATTTCGTGCAAAAATGTTTGTAGTATGTAGAGCGAGCGTTAGATGGCGCCGCAGTTGCCGCAGAGAGTTTGTTGTTTATTGTGTGGCAGCTGTGTTTTCTGAT
Source organism: Polydesmus complanatus (assembly GCA_034692225.1). Lineage (NCBI taxonomy): Eukaryota > Metazoa > Arthropoda > Diplopoda > Polydesmida > Polydesmidae > Polydesmus > Polydesmus complanatus. Next base: position 89,043 of record JAQGAZ010000058.1, read on the forward strand.
AAGCCAAGCATCACAGTCGTCTGAGAAATTGGGAGTTGTCGTATTGGATTCCACTCCTGGAAATGGATAAGGAAAAAGTTGGAATTTCGTTTCTGGATAGCGCAATTTCTTTTCATTTAGTGACTTGTGAATAACAATCGGTACGCGTGCTGTGTATTTCTTTTTTTTTATCTCTTCGGGATTGTGCTTCTTGGTATACTATACAATAAGATATTTCGGTATATTGTTGAGCTGACGGATCGGCATCATGGCGATGACGCCTAGTGTGAATTGCAGTTTGGACGATATTGACCTGAATGCTTTAAAGGTAAATCCTCTTATGTATATCAAAATATCCAACAAAAATCACTAGGTAAAATAATTTTGCGGGGGAGAAAATATGAACAAATTATTTATTAAAAGATGGAATCGAAGACGATGAGGCGATTGTGGTTGATCATATGTGTAGGGGACCTACCGCGTGAGGCTACAACCAATGTCAATGCCTTCAAGACATGCACACTCACACACACACCAAAATTGTTTTCCGTTTCCTTAAAAATATCACAGCTTTTTATCCATCTTCTTAACCGACTCGCCCAAATTTAACGAAATAATATTCGGGAGGTTATCAGTTTGCTTTCCCCCTCTTGGAGTAATTAATTAATAGTAATTGTGAGGGGGATACGATGCAGATTACGGAGTGTGATACAAAGATGGTTGGGAGAATTTTCTTTTCGCTTACCGAATAGAAAATTCGAATCAATTTCCCTTCTGTCAAAATTTTTTTTTTTTTTAAATTTTATTCGTGAGGCTTATTACGAACTAAGTGGGTTAGAAAGAAAATATTATTGATTTATTATTGTTATTGAAGGCGTGCGAAGTGAAAAGTAAAACAATTTGCGGGAAGAGAGGCCACCGCAGCTGATGAAACAAGCGAAGAAAAATTGGATCAAATTTTTAATTAGAAAAAAAAAAAAAAAAACACCGAAAAGTTTTTTAATAATTCATTAAAACTTTTGAGGATGGGGGTTAGAGCGATATTAAATTCAGATTGCGTCATGAGAGAAAAAGTTTTCAATTCAGGGAACTTAAATAATTTTAATGACGAATTTTTTTTTTTTTTTATAAAAAAAAATATTTTAAATAAATAAAATTATTATGCGAATAACAAGTTTTTTTTTCCGGTTTTAGCTGATTACTTCTCATCGTCATTTGGGCTTAACCGGAGTTGTTTTTTTTTTGGTTGTTTAAAAATTTGTCATTACATTCACTGCACTGATAATACTGTAATGTGAAAATCTATAAAAGCTTAAAAACGTCATATTGAATAATATTAATTTTATTTTAATTTGACTGTGAGTTAAGGGAGAAGAAAAAAAATGCTTACATTTTTGCTGTAATTTTACTAATTTCGTACAAAAACTTGTGGAATAAATATTTATTTTCCTTTAATAATAATTTTGCCTACTGTTAATTTAATAATATATATATATTTTTTTTTTTAGGATCCTGCCGGAATATTTGATTTAATCGAAGTAGTTGGCAATGGAACCTACGGCCAAGTTTACAAGGTAGGTTTTTATTATTGAAATACTGTGGTTTTTTCTTCGACGAATTATTATTCGATTTCGACCTTGTCTCTCTCTCCGTGTTGCTTACAAAGCTGTAATTTCGTTCAATAATAATGAAAGACGTGTTTGTTTCTCTCTTTTATTTCCACTTTAATACTTGTATACCACGACACATTAAAGTTGTTGGGAAAACGTGAACCAACTTTGCGATTGTGTTTACCACAAGTCTTCTTTATACAATACAGAAGACGGCATAAAATAGGGAAAGAAAGATGTTATAAATAGATTGACTGATTAGACTGTACATGTACTCTAAACTTTGCGCGAATTCTCAATACAAAACTCTTATTTTTTTTTTTTGTTGAAATGAAATACGGTATATTGAGCATGTTTAAGCAATTTTTTATTTTTTGTTTCAGTAATACAATAATAGTTTTTAAACTCAAAGGTGAGTGGCGAATCTAAAATGTAGTTTAGTTAGCTACTAGTTTTATGGGCAAAGCGTTTCATTCGAACGATTGTTACGCAAATTATTGTCGCGAATGCGTTTTGCTTTAACCTGGTATTGTACACAACTTCGATCAACCGTTTTTCCACATTTACCGCCTTTTTTTTTTTTTTTTTCCATGAATGATTAAAGGCGGGATGGGTTTTTATCTTACATTTTTGGCTGGTTCGTTTCCGCTTTTATCATTAAAATTTATTGTTTCATTCGCTCGGTGCAAAAACTATAATACTGCACCGGCTTATTTTTATCTGCAATACTAGTTTACCTTTAAAAATAATTGGCCTTTTATTCGTGTTTTTTTAGTTTATCCTTTGAAGTTTTCTAATTTAAAATTTAATGTTTATTAATTTTTAATGACTTTTTTTATTTTAATGAATTTTATTCTTTGCATAAATTTGCCATTACCCTGTACTAATTATTACAAGTAAGTAAGTTGTCCAGTAGGGAGTGAAAATTTGTTTAGGAGAATTTTGAGTACAGTATTTATTTTTAATTATTTTAGTTGTCTATAGCACTGGTATTTTTGCTATTTACGTGTACAATGTACCAATAAAAGAGACATAATATTACAAGGAGCGTTGAGTCAGAGCGCGGTTTTGGTTATTACATGACACAGTACTGTACTTCTACGATATTATTATGTTTTATTTATTTTTGAATACAGTTGATCGAGTTTTTACGGTAGACTAAATGTATTTGTAAAGATGCAAAATGTCCATGAATGGAGTGGAAACTTATTATGAATCATTCACTATTTAGCATTTTAATATGTTTCATGTTTTTTTATTCTCCTTCCTGGCGTGCACGATCGCATTGAGGGCCATCTATTCAATTAACCGAAGAGCTCGTTACAGTAGGAAGGAATTACCTTGACGATTTCAAGTTGTTCACATAGCTGCGGTTCTTTTTTTTTTTTTTTTAACAAAATAATAATAATAATGGTTACAATATGACATTAAAGAAACGGATGTGTTGATTTTCTATCAATGACAGCTCATACACTTGTTTACCTTAGTTTTGTCATTTGACGCACTTCTACAAACAAACGGAGTGCAGAATTTCATTTTTTCCCTTCTATTATAAGCATAATAGGTAGCTTTTAAGTTTTTAATTAAGCTGCCAACATTTTTCAAATATTTTTAAAGACGTGGAATTATTTTTTAAATGCATCTGAAAAATGTGTGTTTTTTTTTTGTTGAAGTATGATTGTTTGACAACCTCGACATTGTTAAACGTTAGTGATTTTAAACAAATATAGCAGCTAAAAATTTACTTTTATATGACGCATTGACAAAAATAACGAACGCGTATAAACATACATAATTTTAAATGTTAAGAGTCATTAAAAAAAAAGAATGAAAATTAAAATAAATATTTAAAGCTTCTAAATACTTTATTCTTTAAATATTATTACTGTATACAGTTTTATTGACGAGGTACATGTATAGTCGAGTTACAATAAAATAGAATGTCATTGACAGAAATTTAGCTTTTAAATTTATATTTAAACAGTGAATTTCTAGTAAAAATCAACAATAAAAATGAATGAACAATGCGATATCGCGTTTCTTTTTTTTTTTTTTTTTTTATTAATTTTATTTCATTTGAAAGTCAACGAACTTTTCTATGGAAAAGTTAATTGAATAATTATATTTTCTGGTTAATGGGAATAGTTAAATTAATAAAGGGATTTTATTTTAATGCATTATGCTAAACGTGTTATTAAGCTTGGGAATTGTATTAATTATTTAATCACATAATTCGCTTGGCTACTGTTTCCGGATTGTCTATCATTCAGATAACCTTTCAAACTAATTACACACTTTGAATTTTGACGTAATTTAAAATATCGATAAGATACGTCATTTAAAGTGTGAAATCATTTGACTTATAAATTTATTATTAAATCTAAATTCAATTACATTACTGCTGCTCGATTACAATAGTAAAAATAAATGCTCGCATTTAAAGGACGCCGTAGATAAATATCTTTTATCTGGGGACATTTATAAATAGCTTATAGATTTTATTATTACAGTATTCATTATTATTCGTATAATTCGAATTGTTTATGCGCACGAAATCTAGAATCTTTATTTATCTTGTAAATGTGTAACTAAGAAATTATTTATTATATCTACTACACAGTGTCAAATTTTAATTTAAAAAAAACTACCGTATAGGTGACATTGCAGCTGTTTTAATATTTGACTAATGTGCAGTACATGTATATCGGGTGTTTATCAAATAAATCTTTTAGCCTACTTCTATTTTATGAAGATTTAATTATAATACTGTATTATTGTTACAGTATTTTGACCGTTGAGGAAAATGATATCTGCGGTACTGGTTTGACATTGAGAATAAGATCATGTTTTCTTTCATTTAAGCAGCGTAACATTTTTTTTTTTTGTTACCGGTATTTTAAAAATATTTAAATATTTATTACGGTAATTGAGGAGGTAGGGCCTGGGTAGAACAGATCTATTTTTTAAAAGCATTTGTTTTATATTTACGACGGGCTCATTTAATGTTTTATTTAGCTAACAATGGAAATATTTATCTTTTCAAAGTGTATTCTATTTGTAACGTTAATGTTTCTAATTATAACTAAAATGTTTTTTTTTTTGATTTTGGCAGGGCCGCCACACAAAAACGGGGCAGCTGGCAGCCATCAAAGTCATGGATGTGACCGAGGTAAGTCGAGTTGTGTTTTACCAGGTTTTACACGCCACTATTCAAAGTACCGGTAGAGTTAAAAAAAAAAAATTTTTGTAGACTGGTTTATTTTTATTCTGTTTGGTATAATGAACACTGGCCATGCTATCGTAAAATCCCGCTTTTAAAAAAATAAAGTTGAAAAAGTTTCGAGTTTTAAATTACTTGCGATACAGTTAGCTTTCAGTTTTTAGATAGGCGAAATTAAGCGATTGGCGCTTATTTATTTACTTATTTTTTTTTTTTTTGCTTTGAAAGGAATTTGGTTTTTGTGGTTAAATCGTGTGCATTATAATTTTCAACTTCTTTTGAAGTTCTCATTTTTATTAAATTTAACCTTAAATATTTTTCCCCCCAGTTTTTTATCCGTCTATATAATTATCGCCGAAGTTGATAATAAAACGTTATATACAGTATGTTAGAAAACGTTAACGAAATGGAGTTGGGGCGTGTTTGTTAATAAAATTTGCACAGTTTGAGGTATACACTATAGGCTACAATTGATTCGACAAGTGTTTGTAGGCCGAAGAAAAAGGTATACGAATGTAGTTTTTTGGGGCGAAATGTAATTGAATATAACGTGTTTAGTATTATTTAATTAGGTGACAAAACGTGCTGAATGAATTTTTTTTTTTTTTTTTTTGGAATTTGTCTGGAAATGGGTCATTTCAATTTTAGTTCGTTTTTCTTTTATTTCCCGCAAACTATCACCGAAAGTTACAATACTTTCAGCTTGAAATTACTACTTGTATGCAATTCTTTTTTTATTATTATTATTTTTTTGCAATTTTGAAATGCGCGGTATTTAAAATATCACATTGTTGATAATTAGCAAGTCTTTCAAACTAATAATAGTATCTGTTATTTGCAAATAGTTGCATAAGGATGGTATATGATTAGTATCTGGTAGTACGTGCAGTGTTTTCAAAGAAATCGTCAGGTAAAGTAAGGAGTGGGGTCGATGATAGCATCGCATGATCTCACGAATATGATCAGCTTTCACTTATTTATTATTGCGCTAGTATCGTAATTTTTGAATGCGTGGGTTCGGTATGAAAGCGTCAACTGGCTTTTATAAGTGGCGTCGATTTTCTTTTTCAAAACTAGCGTAGTTCTCCCCCCCCCCCCCCCTCTACGTGAGTAGATTTTCTTATTTGTGTGAAAAAGAAAAAAAATATTGTATGATCTGTTTTAAAGTGATTAACATTGTTCTAATGTTATCGAAAAGGTATGTCGTTGAAATAGTAAATTTTACTAACTTATACGAAAAACACGTAGGCTAAGTCTAATAGGAAAAATGTAGTTCATTGCGTTAGTTTTTAGAGCAAATGTTTGGATCATTCTATTAAAAAAAACCCAACTAAATAATAATTTGGTAATAGAGTACGCAGCGTTATGGATGTATAATTATTTTTACTTAGCGCACGTCATGAGTTTGTTGTTTAATCTCTCATTTTTCTTCTTCTTCATAACTTAAAGAATATAATTTGCTCCAAATTCAAAAACTGACTTCTTAATTATTATTATCATTATTTTGAAAGTTTTTCTTTCGAAAACACTACTTTTAAAGAACCACGCCAATGCATTGCCATTATCTCAATTTATTACATGTACTGTTACCTTACGCTAAAATGACATTTCCATGGCCCAAATGATCAAATCTCTACGGTATGAAAATAACAGTACCGCAATTGACTAATGGAATCGAACAATGATGAGAAAGTTAATGAGCATGGCTGTGAATTAAATTTTCGGTATAATGTCTTGCATTAATGATTAATCGTACTTATTGTAATTATTATAAAAGAGTGAGGGGGAAAATGGGTTGGGGAAAGAAATCTCCAAAGCTTGTCACAAAATCAAGAACTACTGTATTTAATAAAATGGTAAAATTTGCGACTTAAATTTATCTAGGCCTACCGGTAGGGCCTACTTCCTTCCATCCCTCCTTCTCCCTCCTCCTCCCCCTCCCTTTAAAAATCATTTGCATTTCCATTCACTACATTATAAAAAAAAAAAACAGAAACTTAAAAAGACGACTGGTGGCAAGAATTTTTGAAAAGCATTAAATTCAACTTTTGCTATCAGAAAATAACGATACATAAACCTGCTTGAAAACTAATGCGGATTTCAAAAGAACGAAGTGGCATTTTTCTTTATAAGATCTTTAAAATAGTAGGTCCCATTCTCTTTGCAAATTGTTGGACACATTATTTTTTTAAACTAAAAGTAATGTATGTATTAATCTACCTTCAAAATGTATGGAAAATTATCCGAAAATATTAACCAATTACGTGACTCGTATTTCCATGGTTGATGCTGCAGTACATTCATCGTAGTTAAAATTTATAGAATTATTGAGTAAAATTGTCACGATTGCAAAAATAAGGGAGATTCGGGGTTGCTTGCTACCCGCCTAGTAATTTGATCAGAAAACGATTTATCTGTTTTGATTTCTGGAACTGGTTTCAAATGTTCTTGCCATGAGTAATTTTATCTAGAATACAGTATAATTTCACCGGAAATTTACTATTTTTTAGTCGACCCATTTAATGAAAAATTTATACCTTATCTGCTATTTAATCGTGACAAGAAATTTTATTTAATCCGTTTATTTAACTCAAGCATTCTTAATTTTTAATATTATGCGGCATAGCTGATTTACTTTTATATAATTATTATTTTATATCTAATTTATTTTATGCATCTGTTTCATTAATAGTTTTGTAATATACTGTACTTTAAAGGAATAATAATAATTTCTTCGTAAGTTTTTTAAAAAAACTAAAAAACCAAATCAAGATAATAATATTACATGCATTATGAAAGGGGGATGTAAATAAAATAAATGAAATTAAGCAAGAGTTTTGTCATTTATTTAATCATTGGCTTATAAAGTCAAGACATTTTATTTCTTAGTTAATGTTACATCATTAATAAGTTATTGTTTTACGACTTTGAATTTGTAGATTTATGTTGATCATTTTATTATTTCTACTCTCTTTCCTTTTCGTTAAAATATTGAGGATTAACATTCAAAATTAAACGCTCAACTTTGATCTCCAAATGATAAACAGCTTTTGATAAAAAAAAAAATATATAAAAATTATTTTCTTGTTTACTCGGCGAATTATAAAGATCAGTTTAGTAATTACTAAACCGAAATCCAATTGAGAAAAGAGAAAATGATTAACTGCTTATTATGTAAGGCGGCATCGCTGTCTATTATTTAGATTGATTAAACACATGATTATGAGGCAAGCGTTGGATTAAGGAAATGAGCGATTTTGAAAAGTTTGAATAGAGTTGAGGAAATAGGAGGGAAGGAGGGAGGCATCATTGTGGTAAATTGCTTAATATGCAGTTTAAATCGGCGAAATCTACAGTCAGGGTGAACGATCTAATTAGGCCTTGTACAATACTTAATCAAAGAATATTTCACAGTTATAATACTGGTGTTTTCTCGCTACCGGATTTCTTAGTCTGGATTAAGCGACTTAATCATGATTTAAAGTTTTACTCGCGACAAAAGTGATAAGCTTATTATTAACTATTATTAAATGAGATTTTAGTAATGCATCCTTAAATGAGTTTAGAAATCAGTAGGCTAACAAATTCATGGTTTGTTTTTTTAAACATTACAAGTACAATGACTGTACTCTAGTTTAATTTTATTTTGGTAGCGACTACATAATATAATATCGGCATAAAAACAAGTATCAACGAAATGTGTATTAAGAAGTATAATAATTATTTTGATTTAGAATTATTTTCGACCAGCTCCCCGCCTCCTCCCCGTTTTATTTTTAACGCATTTCGTTGAAAAATCAATTTTTTACAAGTGCGTGCCGGTGTATTAATATGATTTCGCGTCACCAGGCGATGGTTACTGGTTACTTGTCAAAGCTTAACGGCGAATTTATTAATTCGAATGGAAATTTTATTTGAAAATAAGTAAATAAATCTAGACGATATGAGGAAAAGGAAGATGGTCGTCGTCTTTAAAGTCAATATAAAATGGTGAATGAACCCTTTATTTCTATTTATTTTGCGAAGTGGGCAAATAGTAAAAACAATGAATCGCCTGAGCACATGTAGGAAAGAAATAATAATAATAAAAAAAAAGCAGTCACTGCTTATCGGAGGTAATTTCCATTCAATCATTGTCTAAGCCTACAGTATTTCCATAAATTATAGAAAGTTAGAGTAAGTTTCCGTTGTACGTTGAAGCGTATTTTTTCTGTTCTAGTGCATCAGCAAACTGGCATAATATTATTTAAGAAAAACAAAACAAAAGGAACCTTTACATGATGCATGCATGACCCACAAATCAACAGATCTATTCGTGTAGGTTGGAAACTTTTAGAAGAATAAAAAAAAAAAAAGCGATTGTAAAATAAGAAAACTGGTTAGCTGAATATAATATATTTTCGTGTGTCCCACATAACTTATTTGAATTTTCTTCTTAGAACTAATTGTAATACATACAGTATAATTAGAAACGCTTTTTTGCCCTTTAATTTAACGATTAAAATCTTCAATTAATGATTGATGCATTTCTAATTTTCTTTTATACATGTACTGAAGTACAGTACATGTATATCATTTTACCTAAACGTGTTTTTTCATCTTTTGCGTTGTTCTACTTTGAAGAAGTCGTGTGACAGTTGTAGTTTTATTCGCAGCTTTAATAATTATTTTATTGCGGTCGGGATGCTTATTGTCGTGCTTAAGGGATTAGAATAATTTTTGTTGTGTCTGATCTAATAAGTTAAAATAATGACGGGAGGGAGTTTATTATTGTCGCAATTACGATAATGGCGCTGCATTCTGTACAGTATTTCATTTGTAAAAAAAATTAAGAAACAGAACTGTTAAGGAAGCTTGTTTGTAGGTCTGATTGTCAATTGTTTGTTGCCCTTCCTGAATTTATAAGACAGGGTGTAACGCATCATCAATAAGTCTATATTATTATTCATTTTACGAGTGCATGTTGTTATTGTTTTATTATTATTATTTATTTAATTTAAAAAATGTGTTTAGTATTTTAAATGACAATATTACATAGGCGTGTGAATTGACAAGTGAAACAATATAATAATTATGTTAATAATGGTTATCGAAATGTTACATTGTCACTTTATTTCTGTAGCATACCGTACTTCACATTCTTTGATTGCTATCTGCAACTTGAGGAGTTGAATCGCATATTAAAATATATTCTGAACAATGATTGTTTTCTCAAACGAGTTCTCCTAGTTTTGAAGCGTTTATTAAGAGCACGCATGACAGAAATCATTGCGATGACCTTTTTCAAATATTGCATACATGTACAGTATTTAGTTTCTTGTTTTTAATTTTGTTCTCGTGTTTTTTGCACATCTCGTGTCTCTCGATCGAAATTATTGGGAAATACAAAGTTTATAATTCGAGAATTAACATGCGAATTACAGTAGTCGAGTACAAGTGTCGCTTGGAATTAGCTCGAATAATCGAAAGTTTGGGACTTGGCAGTATTTCTTTTTCTTTTATTTGTCAATCACGCATTGTTTAGTTTTTTATGACACATAATTAGGACAATTCTCAAAGAAAATTCAGATAGGAAACGAGGGTTTGTGTCTCTCTTAACTTTTAAGATAACGAAAGCGAGCATTTCCTTGAAATTTAATCTAAATGATGCATGTTTGTGTATTTTGTGTGGGCATCTTTGGGGCTATGTTGTTTTTGTACTCGGCTCAAGGTCATTTGGATTAAGTAGCCGGCCTAGCCTAGCGCCCACATGGAAACGATTTTTTAAAAAAAGTGATTGAATTTATTAGAAAGAATTCTTTTCTAAAGAAATAGTCCGAGAAACAAAGATTATTGACTAGTCTACTACAGTATAGTAGGCTGAGCTAAAAACACAACAGTAAAGGCTATTTAACTTTAAAATAACACACGAGGCTGGTGGGGTAGAGACTTTGTTTTATTACTCGGCACAACAGTATTCGACTTACTGTAGAATGGAGGTCATTCTTTAATTAATTCTTTCTTTTTTTCTTAATTGGAGATACTAATAACAGACCATTTCCTGTCAACTGTTGATTTGTCATTTTGAGGGTGTGGACATTTTAAATCGTCGAAATCAATTCACTTGACTAATAAAAAAATATTGCGGGCTCGGTGACTCGTTGAGTTGTCTATGTACATGTAGCAGCCTAATTTTTAATATAATAATGTTTATCAAGGTTGCTTTTTTATGGCGGAAGAAATTTAACGGGGTATTTTTTTTAAATACATGTACTAGTCGAACAATAATTATAATGTATTATTCGCAATAATTTACAGATTTTTAGTCTGCACGTACCTTTCTTACGCTTTTAATTATTTGAAGATTTTTTTAGTGGTAAGAATAGTTTTCATAGATAGATGAGAATGGCAGTTTTCTTTTCCTGGCAAAAAATGTAACCATATGTCTTCGCCAACAGCTGCTTTCAATCTTCAACACTGTTCGAAACAACAGGATGCTTGAAGGAATCCGCAGCCTAGACCCCTACATTATTGTCTCGCTCTTGAAAAAGTTTACCGTCTATCCTTAAAATTTGCATTTGCCAAAATAACTAACATTTGCAATTTTCAAAATTAATTGCTCTAATAAAAACTGAAATTTTTTTTTTATTATTTTTAAAAGAACTTGTTTAAGTTTTAATAGGAGCATATAATTTTGCGCAAACCGATTACATTCATAATATTATCCTGTATTTAGGTTTTATCCTTGACAAGTGCAAAATTTGAGCTGACATTTTTTTTTTTCTTTTTTGTGACTTTTTTTACAATAAAAAATGAAATAAAAATCGAGTTGGACGACGAACGTTAAAGGCAAGGGAAACACGTGCAAGCATTGAGAGAGCTAGGGTTGTTGAACTGGTATACAGGGGGTGTGTACATGTAGTGCGAGAGACATCTTTCGTAATTAAATGTCATGACTAGTGGTGGAGGCGGTTAGCGGATTGGGTGGCACGAGGAAAATGTACACATAAAACCAACACTCTTTACTAGCATTATATTTGGCGCGGGCAATTGGGGATATCTACTACTTCGTAGTTGTTTTAGTTAGTAATCCCGATGAAGGAATAATCTGCCTGAGTGGAGGTAATGGTTTAGTAAAAAAAAGATTTGCACACAGATAGTATTAATTTAAAGTTAGGGAGACTAAACTTCTCAAAGGTTTGAAGTTGAAAGGGACATTGAATTGTCGTTTCGTTCGAGTATGAGTCATTTCCTTTCAAGCTCTTTATAATGGGAATTAACGTGAAAGGGAAAATTTAATAATAATAATAATAATAATAAAAAAAAACAAGTTAAAAAACAAAAATATTACAAAAGGTTGAGGATATCCTTCAGTTTAGATTTACAGTAAAATATTGCAGTTATTGTCAATGCATGGTTAAGGTCAATTTAAGCATTAAAGACTTTAATTAACTACGTCGTTTTAATTTAAAATATAATTTTTTTATTTCGTGTTACAGTATTCATTTACCCTAGGATAAATAGTTCACAAGAAAATTAACTTAAAGATACAGTGAGTTGAAAACTACAAAATAAGTTGATTCAATTTTGTTTATTAAAGTTTGATGAGTGTGTTTTCGAGGGGAGTGTTTCAGTAAATCAATTTTTTTTAAAAAAGCAATCATATTTTATCAAGATGTAGTATTTCATTACTATTTGCTAAAAAATGTGGTTAATAGAATTTTTTTTTTTAATATAAAAAAATTACTGTGTATTTATTTTGAATAAGTTCATACTTTGATTTTGCCAAAGAATTTTAGCGTATGCGATGTTTTGAAAACTTAGCGGTAGGGGATTTGAATCTACACCCTCTCCCCCAATGTTGATTGATTTTAAAGATGGTTGGAATCTTTCTCTATTTGCTTATTGTTATTTAAATACTGATTTACTGTTGATAAATCAGGCCAATAATCTTTCCACTTGTGGCTTCGAAATATCAACGTCGAGGATTAAAATAATGATCTGCACGGCTTTAGCAATTTTATGTGTTCATTTTATCATACACAATATTAATTCTTTTTTATTATTGCATTTACAAAATAATTATAACAGTCTTGAATTTTTAAATAAAAACGTGAAACTCGATAAATCAGGTGTTGCTTTACTTGTTGGTGTCGAGAACACCACATTATTAATTTTAAGCCTGATGGGATATTAATTACCGTAATTTATTTTTTCAGGACGAGGAAGAAGAAATCAAATTAGAAATTAATGTATTAAAAAAGGTGCTCATTATTTTAACGAAGTTTAATTATCAATTTTTTTTAATTTGTTTTAATTTTACGGTATTTAGTTTTCTCATCATAGAAATATAGCAACTTATTATGGGGCGTTTATAAAAAAGAGCCCACCTGGAAAAGATGATCAACTATGGGTAAATATTTGTAAATCGATTTCTATTAAAAAGAGGCCAACAGTTTCAATGTTTTTAAAATTTCTGGTGCCTTAAACATTTTTTTTATATTATTTTTTAAAGCTTGTAATGGAATATTGTGGAGCTGGATCGGTCACAGATCTCGTTAAATGTAATACTACTGACATTTATGAATTGCAACAGACTTGAAAATTAATTTAAATTAATTTGTTTTGTCGCTTTAGCAACTAAAGGTCAATCTCTGAAAGAAGAATGGACGGCATATGTTTGCCGAGAAATTTTAAGAGTAAGAAATTGATATTTTTGATACTTTTTTTTAAACTAATTTTTATTGTAAATTATTAATTTTTTTAGGGTTTAAGTCATTTACACGGTAATAAAGTAATTCATAGGGATATTAAAGGCCAAAATGTTCTTCTAACTGACAATGCTGAAGTTAAACTAGGTAAGTGTTGTTGATCATTGTTTTAAAATCATAAGGTTTAATTGCATGAAATTGTTTTAGTCGACTTCGGCGTAAGCGCACAACTAGATAGAACAATTGGAAGACGGAACACTTTTATTGGCACGCCATATTGGATGGCTCCTGAAGTTATTGCGTGTGATGAAAATCCTGACGCAACTTACGATAATAGAGTAAGTGAATATGAATTTAATGTTATATGCACGAAGTATTAAATTTTTATTTAATTTTATAAAGAGTGATCTTTGGTCGTTAGGAATAACTGCCCTGGAAATGGCTGAATCGCAGCCTCGTAAGTTTTCAAATGGTTATTATTTTAATTTGGCAGTTTTATTAACATTTAATCAATTAAGCACTCTGTGATATGCACCCGATGCGAGCACTTTTTTTAATTCCCCGAAACTCTCCGCCTAGGCTCAAATCAAAAAAATGGTAGATTTACATTGTAAAGTGGCTCAAATTTAGAATTAATTAATACATCTGGAATTTTTTAGGTCAAAAAAATTTCATGGTTTTATCGAAACAGTTCTGGTCAAAGATTATCATCAGCGTCCTTATACAGATCAACTTTTAAAGCATCCCTTTATAAGAGACCAACCAACTGAGCGTCAAGTGCGTATTCAGTTAAAGGATCACATAGATCGAGTTAGGAAACATAAACAAAAAGGTTTTTGTAAAGGAATATTATTTTTATTTATTTACTGTTTTTAATTATGTTATTTATTAATAGGCGAAGATCGAGAAGAATATCATTATAGCGGTAGCGATGGTGAAGAAGAAGAAGCTACTATTGCAGGAGAACCAAGGTAATTAAATTTATACAAAGTGACAATGATTGACAGATCGATAATGCTATCTACAGTTCTATAGTTCCTGCGTCATCCGATTCTACTTTGCGACGCAATTTTCAACAAATTCAAGAGGGCAGGACTCTCACTACAAATGAGCCAAGATCTAACGTTAGTCATCATGAAAGCAATCACCTTCCCCCACAACAGCCGATAATAAATCCGGAGCCAATTATCGCTCCAGTTAGAGCTGCAATACCTCCACAACGAATTACTGGTAAAAGGATAATATTTGTTTTGCATTATGCGTTTTCTTTAAAACTATTTGTAGTCATAACAGATCCGCCAAATGTTGCTCCGAATAAACCATTACCGCCTTTGCCCAGAGATGAGCGTAACGAAAGGAAAATTTCGGCTTCAAATAATAACAATCAGCCTCAAATACATCCTCTTCCTCAACTTCATCAACCATCACAACAGCCACAAAGCAAGAACGCTGCTCAATTTAAACCTGCGAATCGTAGACCTGAGGCAATTATTAATAAACATTATTACAAATTTTGCAATATTTTGATATATAAAACGACAAAATATTGGTTTTTTAACTAGGAATTGGATTCGCTGGCTGCGCACCTTAGTGAATTGGGTTGTGAGAACGGAGATTCTCCTCGTCAAAACGGAAGTCATAATATTCATTCTAATCATCACGGTAGTCGTTCAATGGAACAGTCGGACAGCGAAGAAGATGAAGACGATGGTAAAGTTAGAAATGATGGAACTTTGTTGGCTTCTGATCCTCCTCGACCGTTGTAAGTAATTTATAGCTTAAAAGTTAAAAACTTTGACTGCATTCATTTGATTATTCTTACATTATGAATAGATTACCTGATGTCTACGCAAATGAAACGATGCAGTCAATGGTAGTACATGAAGGTATACATTTAAATATTTATTGCAGTTGGTTGGCACAGACTACAGTATTCTAATTGTTTTTTATAACCCAGAAACCACTGCAATGATACCACCCAAGCGCCCTCTTCCTCCGACACCAGAAGAGGTGGGTCATCACTCAAGCGATCGAACATTAGTTGTAAGGAGGGTAGGTTATCTTTGTTATTATTTTGCTTTAACTACGTTAACTTAAGTCTTAATTTTTATGTCTGATTTGTTAATTCAAATTATTGTACTGTGTTACTATTTGGGCATAATAATCTCGATAATTATTGGTATTGTTAGCTTATAATTAGAAATTCGATTGCACATTGTATTGTGATTTGATTTCAGCATCAGTCGCACAGACAGAATATCGATAATCAGAAATCAAAAGGGTCTAGCCGCGATAGAGAACGTGATCGAAACCATCGTCGTCACGAATCCGATGTTAAAGGCGAAGGTGATCGCAACAGTCGGTTGAAGGAAGGCGAACGGCCTTTACTTCTAAAGTCAATGTCGGTGCCTTCTAACAATTCAAATAGACCTAATGATGCAGATAACCGTGGCGATCACAGAACTCCCATCATTGTAGATACCGAAAATGAAAATCAGGTTAGTTATAAGTTAGGCAAAAATCTCGAGAAACAACCAATGGCGCCTGTGCTGCCTTTTTTGAATATTCAGAGTATATAACAATCCTAGAAAAGGTAAAATTTGATGTATTGCACCTATAATAATTATTATAATTGAGCATTTATTTATTTTAGTTACCGGTAATCATTTTAGATTTGTTAACCAGTGAAGAGAAATTAATCATGGTAGAATTAGTTAAACATTTTCTTAGATTTGACTTTTTATACAATTAACTTTTTATTTATTAATTAAACTTTTAAGTCATTTTCTGGAACAATCAATGTAGTGGTTAACGCATCTTTATGTTAGATTGTTTTACGTTTTATTATGATTTAGTTTTGCTTTAACTGTGTATCTTATACAACGTTTCAAATTTGTAAGATATTGCATATGCATTATGGTTATAATAATTTATTTGGCAGCACAGGATCACTTCGAAGTTAGTGGTGCACCTTTGGTTTTTCTATGGTTCTTGCCTGTTCATTTTCTTTTTTTAGTTTTAAGTAAAATTTGGGTATAGAGTGCTTGGTTTTTTATTGCTCATGTTATGTGTTATATCTACCCTTTCTCATAGACAAGTGTTGCCTACAGGAGGCCAATTCATGTAGACAGAAATTTGTGGGTGTCAAGGGTATTTAGTCATTTTAATATTTTACTATTTATGTGGTCCTGTTTGAATCCTATTACTTCTTTTCAATTTCTTTACATTTTTCTAAAACTACTTAATATATATTTTTTTGCATGTTTGTCTAGCTTGAATTAATACCATTCAATTCTTTGGTTTATATTAATTTATGTTAATACTTAAAAAATATTGCTTGAAATTCAAATGTTTTAAAATGTCATATGACTACTGTATTTATATATTATTGGAATGATTTATTTATTTATTTTTTGATTGTAGGCAAATTTTAATAGTATTTAATTATTGCGTGGAAAGCTTAAAGTTTTTAACAGAATGATAATTATAGATAACTTTCAGACATTTTATTTTACTTTAAGACAGGAAACGACTACAATTAACAGTTTTGAAATCTTCGCACCTTCATCTAAATTCTAAATGGCCTGATTATAATTCTTTATCTGCTTTTTAATTTTCTAGCAAAGCCAACAACTATCACTTTTTTTTTATTTTACCCCTTTAAATATTTCCTTGGCTAAGCTTAATTATTAATTGACTTGCATATTTCAGAATGAGCGGGTTCATTCTGAAATTAATCGGCCTTTACCTCAGCGTCCTGATTCTACAAGCAGTTCACCTAGCAGTCTTGGTCTACCAGGAGCACGCATCAGTAGTGTTCTTCCTGATCTCTTACCGCAACTTACATCTACGCCGTCCCATTCTACTCCTCATAGAAGTCAGGACAAATCTACGTCTGACGAAGTGAGTATTAATCTGCAATTTAATATATTTTGTGAGTCTAAAATTTGCAAGCCATCTGATTTCTTCAATGTCCAGCCGTTAAATTGAAGTTTTTAACTTTACGTATCTAATCACGATAGCAGTATTAGCATGGGCATGTTTAAAAAAAAAGTTAGACTGATGAAAGGAGTTTCGACTGTTCTAAATTGCATTTAAATCAAACTAATAATTATTTAACGTAAAATCATGCAATTTATCGTTTATTTTGCTTTTTTAAATTTTTTTCTAATATGCTTCATTGGGATTAGCAGACTCTAGGAATTAACATGGATGTAAGTATAGTAGTTTTATTAATTATTTTTGATTGTGCATGATGTTTAATAAAAAAAATTTTTTTGATAATATTATATTGTTACGAATGCATGGCAGTATTTTTGTTCAAATATTAGTACATTATTTTGTACTAAAATTAAATTTTTTTTGATTGAACATTGCAATTAGACGAAAAATAATCAAATTTAAGTTAGGTTTTAATGTTGTGAATAATTTATGGTGCAATACTGTAATAATTCATTTACCGGTAACATTTAATTGGAAAGGCTTCATTACTTTACATGTACAATGTTATTACGAATTTTATTATCAGTTTTACACGTTACGAGTAAAATTTTACGAAAATTTAAACTTTAAAGTTTTGGCGATTTTAATATTTGGAATGCTGCTTATCTTAAAGATTTGTATGTTTGCGACTGTTTGCATCAGTATCGTATTTGTTTCAGTATCGACAAGCTGTTAGTAAAACGCCTCCTCATCTTCAGCACAAGCAAAGATCATTCCTAACATTCGGCTTTGGGGCTGGAACTGGCCCTATTCCTCGCCGTGAATCTCATATAAACGTCAACGTGACACCGACTTCTCACGAAGTTACCAATGATACTCCAGAAATTAGAAAATATAAAAAACGATTCAATTCAGAAATTCTTTGTGCCGCTTTATGGGGTAATGTACAATTTGCATTTACAAGTTTAACAATTTTGAATTAATGATTTTTTTTTATTGTTTCAATAATTTAAGGAGTTAACTTGTTAATTGGTACCGAAAATGGGTTAATGCTTTTGGATCGGAGTGGGCAAGGAAAGGTCTATCAATTAATTTCAAGACGGAGGTTTCAACAAATGGAAGTTTTAGAAGGACAAAATATTCTAGTAACAATTTCTGGAAAGAAAAACAGGGTTCGAGTTTACTATTTATCATGGCTGAAGAACAAAATATTGCACACTGATGGTGTACGTATTTTATTTTAATGTCGTGGCGGATATTTTCTTATCGATTACATTTATTTTCCTCTAGATTGAAAAAAGAAATGGATGGATTAACGTTGGAGATTTACATGGAGCTGCTCATTTCAAGATTGGTAATAATTGGCGATTTTATTAGGCATAATAATATTGTTACTAATTTTAATAAAACTAGTTAAATACGAGAGGATCAAGTTTTTGGTGATTGCGTTAAAAGAAAGCATTGAAATTTACGCTTGGGCGCCAAAGCCTTATCACAAATTCATGGCTTTTAAGGTAACTTTTATTTTTGTGCATTTACCAATCAGACTTTTTATAACGAAGATTATTAGTCATTTGGGGATCTTGCACACAAACCTTTGTTGGTTGACCTTACTGTAGAAGAAGGAACTAGATTAAAAGTAATTTATGGTTCAGCTGAAGGTTTTCATGCAGTTGATTTAGATTCAGCTGCAGTTTATGATATTTATACTCCAGATCATGTAAGTAAGATAGGGTTTGAATTATTATGCGACATTTAATGAATTCTTTCTCTTTAAGACTCAAGGTTCTATTGCTCCTCACACAATAGTAACTTTACCAAATACTAACGGCATGCAATTACTACTTTGCTACGACAGTAAGTTTTTATTATGTTTAAACATTTTTAGATGATAAAATTTTTGTTTTAATTTTAGATGAAGGCGTATATGTGAATACTTATGGCAAAGTCAGCAAAAATATTGTTTTGCAATGGGGAGAAATGCCTACATCCGTTGGTAATTTTCAAATTTATTTATTTTATACAACAAATTTATGTACTGTATTAACAAAAATTAGTTGATTGGTTTTATCATTGAAGCTAACGTTAATATTGTATTTTAGCTTACATCGGAACTGGTCAAGTGATGGGCTGGGGCAATAAAGCCATAGAAATTAGGAATGTTGAAACTGGTCATCTTGATGGTGTTTTTATGCATAAAAAGGCCCAAAAATTAAAATTTTTGTGTGAAAGAAATGATAAGGTTTGCGCAAAGTTACATTGCGTTTGTTTGCAAAATTAATTTTTGTTGGCATTAGGTATTTTTCTCATCGGCTAAAGGAGGTTCGTCATGCCAAATCTACTTTATGACTCTCAATAAACCTGGAATGGCTAACTGGTGAAAACAGGAAGATTTTAAAGTACGTTCAACCAATATTTATTTGCCGATTTGTGTTTTGGAAGAAGTAATGAATATTCGTTTGCTAAATATTTCATTTTGAATCTTAAATTTAAAACTACTTATTTAAAAAGGCAACACAAAGTTTTGATGGCGAATGGCAAATGAACCGCTATTTTAAATGTAGATTCCAACTGTGATCGATAATTTCATGTTTACACGTGACAAAAATGTCATTTTTATCATCTTTAAATAACGGACATTTTCTGGTTATTCTGAAAGTTCTCTACTGTATACAGTACTGAGTACAGGGTATTCAGAAAGTCGCAAAACAAGATGTTGATGTACTTTAAGAGCATAGCAACTGTCAGGACATCTTTTATCTAGGGTTAAGCTTTTGTAAGGTTACTAACTTTTATTTTAATTTTAACTTTTTTGTTTGTTAAAAACAAAAGTACATAAAAATAGATATTGGAAATGTCTAGACATATTTCTAACTACTGAATTTACCTGAAAAAAATTATTTTCAACACTCATAATTGGCGCTAGATATTTTGTTTATTTGGGTTTTTTTTAAAAAAAAAAAAAACATTTATGATGCTAACGTTAATCACGGTGAATCTGGATAAAAATCTAAATCTAATTTATTCTGATCACACTGCCAACAGTAATACTGAAATTACGATTTTTTGATAATAAAAATAATGTATGGGAGACATCATTATCTCATAAATTAGCGCATCATATCTATTTTTTTTTTAACTAAGATTTTACAAAAGTTTTTCTTTTCCATTGTTTTAGAAATGCTGGCGTTCTTTTCCCCAAACATAGTTGGAGCGTTACATTTCATAGGAAAGAATTAACGTCAAGCTTAGTTGCATAAGTTGTTAATAATTTGGAGTAAGCACATTCCAACGTTTTTAAAATAGTGGTTGCAGAATTGGTTAACTTAATACTAAATTTCAATCGTGAACTTTTTTTTGTATGAGTTCATTTTTATTTGCAGTTTGCTATTGCAATGAATCGTTAGAATATTTCCAAATAATTTCTGAGCAAATACGTAGCCTATAAGATAACGATTTCTATTTATTTAGTTTTTTTTTAACTGAATTATGGTCGCTGCCATATTTTATTATGTTATAGAGTAATAATAGAAAACTATGCAATAATTGCACACACATGTTTGGTTTCAAGTCGCTAAAATTATTCGCGAGAAACTGTTTTGGAATTATATTTATCTGGAGATTATGAAATGTCATTTGAAATTAGTTTAAAAAAAAAATCAAGCAAATTCATTTTGGAGCGTATTTTGCGAAACATTTAAATTTTGAAAGGTGCCAAAGCGGTGAATGTATTTCAATTTGGAGCGTGTTTAATTTGTTAGTGTTATCAGTCATCATCACGATTTATTTCTGTATATTTTTACCCATTGCTCAAATTGTGGTATGGTAAATCGACTTTACGATTAGTAAATGTCTTAATTTAGTTTTTCTTGCTTAGTTACCGGAGTTTATTGATGAATGTGCTCATTGAGTTAATCCTTCGAAGTCTTAAAAGTTACCGTATAGGCTGGCTTCCATTTTTACCTTTTGATTCGCACCGATATCTTGTATCGTTTGTAAACACGTTGACAAGTAATTGATCAAGCATGTAAGATAGAAGGTTATGAAAACCATTTTTTTTTTGCGATAGCTAGCGTTTTTGTACATTATGAATTATTATAAGAACGCTTTAAGAAGGAATGTTTTAATTTGTTTTTTTTTTTTTACTTTTATGAACTTGTTTGGATAATTTTTTGAATATGGAACGAATTAAATATTGAAGTCTGTGTACAGAAATTCTATTTTTATCGCATATTTATGAAGTTTTCTGGTCTACTTTTTAATTAAAGCCATACCACTCTGACACTCGACTCTTCAGTATAAAATTATCTGAAACATTGACTTTATTGATGGAAAATTTATGATCTTTTCATTAGGCTTCAGAAAATTCGGGTTATACTGCATGCGCAACAAAATTAAAATGAGTTTCTTTTAAGAAAATCACATTAATTTTTTTTGCTTGCTTTTCAATAATCTAAATACATTGACAATGTATTTTGATTATTCAACAATTTGTTGAATGCTTAGTTTCCGTCTTAGTCCGAATTCAGTCAATTTTATATTTTTCTTTACTCCGGATGCTACACACTAAGGGAAACAAATTGCGCAACAGTCATCGCGACAATACAAATTAATAAAATTATTAATTCCAAGAAATGCAAATTGTTTGAAAATAAGCGGTTTAATTTCTTTTATATGACACATTTAAAAAATAAATACTGTACGGTACTGAGTTTTAAATACATATTTAGAATTGAATACTGTTTTACATTTTCATTCTTTTAAAATTGATTTTTTTAAAAAAAATAATTACGAAAACCAGTTAGACTCCGAGCTTAATAATATTACACTGCGTTAATATTAAAAGAATACAACCAAAAGCGGTTCCAAGGGCAAATAAAACCCATGGTTTAATTGGGACTCTAAACAATTTTGCTTGCAATTTTAATGTGGACGTATAGCACAGAAACGGCTGTAAAGTAGTTAACGGTACATCTTGATATCCAAAGGGCCTGGTCATAATATAAAGGCCTAGTTTCTCGATGCAATGGCAAGCAGCAGAGAGTCGAGCGGCCTATAAAATAATAATAAAAAAGGTAATAATTATGTTGATGTTTATATATTTCTTTATTTGATATTATTCTTTTAAATAGACCTGAATTAATGGGAAAATGAAACTCGAAGTCCACAATATTATGCATAAAGAATTGACTAGAATGACAAGTATAGTTTTATGACGAATTTCATGAATTGAACTCAGCAGTGTTCCTGCCCATATTAAACCTGAAATCATAAGGTAAGATGGAATTATAATTTTATTAATTTTTTATTTTATAAGCCATAAACTTACAAACACATATTCCTAACCTGATACAGACATTAATCCTGCATGAACCATTGTTAGAGCTATTGATACTGCAAAATCTTCGTTCAAATATTTGAGAATTTTTGCTGATTCACCAATTTCCTTTAAAGTTTAGTTAAAAGAAATAAGTTACATTTAACAGATATTATTTTTTTGTTAGATTTAGCATGAGTTTATACCGGTATTTAAAATTTAGTTAAAATGTTTTCTATTGAATGAACTGCAATGTTTATCTCGATAGTTTTTTTTTAATTGCTTTATCTATTAAAATTAGTGTTAGAGTGCACTAGGTCAAATAACACTATTCGTAATTAAAATAACCTCATTTTTTTTCTTCTCATTAGTGGTTATTCTGACTATAGCATGTAAGATGCTCAAAAGTTCAATGGTCATAACGCATTACAGTATTAAATTTATTGCATTTCAATAATTTGTGTTAGATTTACTTTGATAGCTTCTTCTAATGAAAGTGACTTTTCTCTAACTCGTTCGCACAATCCCCGTATGAACGAAATTAATAATTGGCATTGAATTCCGTAACTGGCGACTATTGCAACATGGATGAGATCTGTCCACAGAGCAGTCAGAATTAAAAGTACAATTAAAGATGTCTCAACGGCATCATTTCTAAAATTTATGATTTATTGATAATTTGATTGAATATTTCAAAATTTGATCTTTACTGAGGTTTCATCCAAGTAAAATTTGGAAGTTCTGCTGCTACATGAGAAAGTTGTACTGAAACTGATAAGCCGATCCAACCCAATGTTAATCCTAGAAACAATCTTTTAAATATACCGTACATTAAAAAATGTGATTGATGTTTTTAAGGTAAATTTTGCTCAATTGTACCTTAACGTTCGAACTACTTTTGGTTGAGAGGAATAATTTGATCTAGTGTAAAACGCTTGTAAAAAAACCTGAATGATTCAAATTAACTGAGAATTATATGAAAAATTTAAAGAAAGTATAATTTACTTACCCTTTCCATTAAAACTTGAAGTTGTTCGTTTTCACGAATTCTTATAAGATAATACATATAAATATAGGCAAATAGGTGCAAAGAATCGGGTATTAAATATGTGCTCGCTAATGTTCCTTTGCATCTAACCATATGTTGTAAAGTTTCATTTGCCTCTTGTCTGTTTTCCACCTTAATTTGGAAGAATCAAATTTTTTAAGCAATTTTTTTTTTTAAAAAAAACTTAATATTTCCAATTACCTCATAACATGGGACAATATCACGTCTAAAACAAGCTGCATATTGTAAAACGTAAGATAAAATGGTAAAGAGAATAACAAGCAAAGTGTAGAGTCCAACTCCAAGTTTTACAAATATCCCCGCATCATCCGTAGGTACAATTGGCCTCCAACCCAGCTAAATCGGATAACAAAATATTCACATTGGTTTTTTAAAAATACATTATTTTCTTAAAAAGCAAAAGTTATATACCATTGTTAAGAACCTTTGATAAGGAAGCAGAACGCTGCGTTTGCAATAGTGTAAAACAGTAGAAGTAGAGAAATTATATTCCGGTTGGTCATCAACAATATTGCGAATATACTTAAATATGAAGTTAATTTTTAATGAGGAAGATCAACATAAAAAGAAACATTGAGTTTAATTTCTAAAAATATGAATTAGTTAAGAATAATACGGTACCCACTTCAGTTGAGCCGTTGGAATCATTGCTGGAATGAAAGACTGTAGACGAAGAAGAACTGGAGCCATTTGATCTTGTATGGACACGAGCTTGCTGAGACGTCCCAGGTTGAGGCTCGCTGGAAATCTAATTTTTATTTGGCATTTTTAAATTAATCGTTGTTTTAATTTTTGTATTAACGATAGAATTTATAGCTATTTATCGTATTTAATTTATTTATTTTACCAAATTCTTTTTAATTTTTTTTTTACCGCATCTTATTAATTCCAAGACACTTACCTGATCTACTAGTTTTGATAATAAGTCGAGTGCATTAGTTTGAGTTGAATTTGTTTGAGTTGGCGTTGCCGACATTTGAAGGCATAAATTCAGTTTTAAATAAGCCGAGTATCTTGGAAATGCATTTCACGTCTGACGGATTAAATAACGGAGATTCAAAAGCCACAAACACTCAATAACGAAATTTGATTTTTTACGAACTTTAACTTGTTGAGTAAGCAATCTGTAACACTAATTTTAACATTTAAGAATGTTCAGTATACATTAAAATGGAGTAAGGATTTTTTTTTTCTCTGTCTCATCAATTTATCTATACGCGATCAAAGTCCTGCATTAAGTTAGGTCAACAAATTATAAAACATCGAACTAGTTGCTAAATAGGCATAGTAAAACTTGTTGATAATAATTTTTAAACAAAATATTAAGGTATTATAAAGAATTTTGACAACCGAGACAAGTTTGGTAATTATAATGAGGAAAACATCAATTATAAAGTAGCAATAAAAAGTTATTTACTGTATAATTTAGTTGTTTTTAAATTTTTATTAAATTAATTACGTTGGCAAATTTTCTATTAAATGAATTGCGCAGTATGGAAATATACTGCATGCAATGTAGGCCTACTTGCATTTTTTGAATCAATTATTATACAATCGATAATGCGATTATTGCTGGTACATGTACATGAATATGTAAAGTACTGTATTTGAACTTTGAATTAAAAAAAAAGTTTTTACTACCAATTGATTATGAACTATGAATCACATACTGTAAGTTAATATTTACTGTGCATTTTACTAATATTTTAACTGTTTACGATAAATGATGAATACGATACGGTTTATGGTACAATTATTATTTTGATTAATTATTTCAATTACGGCTATATAGGCCTAATTATACGTGCAGCTCGTATTTGTTAAATTGCCAAACAATTAGATATTCTTGTCTGTTTCTATTATTTATTGTCAGGTGAATAGAATTTTCTGATTTTATTTTTTTTATTATCGATAAATAGTATAACTTGTTTTTTGCAATTCGTTTCAAAGAATTGCTGAAGGCCATTGTAAAACCCTTGCATTATATTGGATATGCAAAACCGACTGTATACAATTTGAGGAAGTATTGCAGTATTTCCCTTGATTTGGTTTGCTCTGGAGAAGGAAGTTAGGGACAGGGAAGGGGGAGAGGGGGTGAAGAGCGAGAGGTTGTTGAGGTGATAAAAGTATATTTTCTGGTTTTACCTTATTGCTAATTCCTGTGACGTCAACTTTAGGGAACTTTTCGGAAATTCCGAGAAATTAAATAAAAACTTTTACACAACAAACTTGACAGACTATATAAACCGAGTCGTTCGTCCATTTTACTTATTTTCAATTTTGAAGTTGAATTGGTCGGATAGACAAATTTTTCTTTAGCGAAGTTTATTTGCAAATTACTTGTAAAATTAATAATTTTTTTTTTAAAAAAATGTCTGCGACTGGAAAAAATAAAATTCTCGTGTTAGCTTACAGTGGAGGTTTGGACACTAGTTGCATTCTTGTGTGGTTAATAGAGCAGGGATATGAAGTCGTTGCATACTTGGTAAAATATTTTATTCCAATCATTTTTTTTTTATCGAAAGTTAAAACCAATTTTTAATCAATAATTACTATCGTGCAGGCCAATATTGGACAAGATGAAGATTTTGATGCTGCGAGAGAAAAAGCAACAAAATTAGGAGCAAAAAAAGTGAGTTTAAATATTATTATTTTAACTGAAAGTATTTTTTTCTTAAATAAAAAAAATGGGTTTCTACAGGTTATAATCCAAGATCTTCGTCAAGCATTTATTGATGACTACGTGTGGCCTGCAATTCAAGCGGGAACTATTTATGAGGACCGTTATCTTTTGGGCACTTCCTTGGCCAGGCCTTGCATTGCCAAAGGCCTCGTGGAAGTGGCCAAGTCCGAAAATGCTGGTTATATTTCTCACGGTGCGACAGGTAAAGGAAATGACCAAGTGCGATTTGAATTGGCGTGTTTGGCTCTTTATCCAAGTGTGGAGGTACAGTACTATAATCATCTTGCTGTAATATTTTAAATTGACCTATGATATTAAATCAACTTGAAATCTTGCGCTAGATAATTGCACCCTGGAGATTGAAGGAATTTTATTTAAGATTTCCCGGCCGAATTCAACTCTTTGAATATGCCAAGGTAATTTGTTTATTTTAGCAATTAAAAATTATTGTAATCTTACGCAAACATTTGTAATTGTAACAGGAACACAATATACCTTTACCAGTGACCCCAAAATCTCCATGGAGTAAGATTTTCTTAGTTTATTTATTTATTTTTTTTTGCATTTAACTAAAGTGTAAACATAATTATTTAGGTATGGATGCCAACTTTATGCATATTAGGTATTTTCAGAAAATTTGATTGCATTGAAAAAAAAAAAAAAAATTAAAGTTTATTTGAATTTTAAATTAGTTATGAATCTGGAGTTTTAGAAGACCCAGCAAAATCTGCACCGGAAGAATTGTTTCACATGACGAGTAACCCATTAACGAGCCCCGATACACCTGACGAATTATCTATCGAATTTAAAAGTGGTCTACCAGTAAAAATTACTAATGACAAAGATGGAATTGTAAAGGAAAAATCAATGGAAATCTTTGAATACTTAAATGCTATTGGGTAAGAATTTATTTTTTTTAAATTGCGATGCGCAGATTGTATAATAACATTTTATTAGAGGAAAACATGGCGTTGGCAGAATTGACATTGTTGAAAATCGCTTCGTGGGATTAAAATCAAGAGGTTCATTATAATAAGTCGAAGCCGTTTATAATTTTCCAACTAATAACTATTCTTAATTATAAAGGAGTTTATGAAACCCCAGGCGGCACCATATTGTACGCCGCTCACCTTGATTTGGAAACTTTTTGCATGGATAGGGTAAGAATATTTTGACTATTTCAAATGCTCCTTGCTTTGTTATTTAAATTTAAAAATATAATTGTAGGAAGTGCGTCGAATAAAGCAATATTTAGCCGTAAGATTATCCGAGCAAATTTACAATGGGTTTTGGTATTCGCCTGAATGCGAATTTGTGCGCGAAACTGTAGCAAACAGCCAAAAACATGTTAACGGAACGGTAACCGTTAGATTATTTAAAGGATGGGCTCAAGCCATATCAAGATCGTCACCAAACAGCTTGTACAACCAAGAATTAGTCAGGTATATTGTTTATTTCTCATCAACAACAAAAAAAACCCATTTACAGTAATTTACATAAACTAAATATAATTCGCATATAGCATGGATGTTCAAGGAAAATATGACCCAACAGATGCTGGAGGATTTATCAAAATTAATGCGATACGGTATGTTAATGAAAAATTTGATTTTATAAATTTGAGAGTCAAAAATAATTAAGTCATTACTTATTTCAGCCTTCAAGAACACCAACGTTTGAAAAGTGGAGCATCGAAGAATTAAAAACGTAGTGATCTCATTTAATTAGCAAAGTCTTAAAGGTCAAATATCCTTTTTGTCCAAATTTAATTGTTGCAAAGCCTGCGGAGTTTAAAGTTCAGTCTTCAATTTTTTAATGAAATTTTACAAACCCTACGGGGACATACCTTATTAACTTTATTGAAACTACTCGGCGATAACTTCACCATTAACTCGTTTAGTAATGAACTGGTGTCTAAAAATGGAAAAAAAAAAAGTTTTATTTTTTGATACCGGTACGTAAGAATTTTCATATTTCAAGTTGATAACCTACTTTGTTCTGATTCTCCCGTTAAATAAGGATGTGCCAATAAATGTTCAATAGAAGCACGTTCTTTTGGTTGCCTTACAATACAATGCTAAACAAGAAATAAAATATCAATATTGCATAAATAAATACTGTTACATCTTGAACGAAATTACTTGCATAACGTCGAGCAACAGTTTATCATTCAGAGGAGGATAATTTATTCTTTCATTTGGATTTACAATCGCTAGATATATTTTCACGATATCCTTGATATGATGAAACGGCGTTTTTCCGTAAACCATGTGATATAATATGCATCCCAACGACCAAACGTCGGAGCTGACGCTAATTTTAATCACAGTTTCGTCTTTATTGGAACTCTCGGACACCAAAGCTTCGGGACTCATGTAAGCGATAGAGCCTACCTAAATAATTTTTAAATAAAATATTTTATTTAATTGAAAAAATTTAGTATTTCTGAATGTCTCACTTTAGTGTCTTTAATAATGCTCGTGGCATCTGTAGGTACAATGCTAGATATGCCGAAATCAATGAGTTTGAGATGGCCTTGGACAATTAAAAAATTGGCAGGTTTCAAGTCCGAATGAATAATTCCTAAATTTTAAAAGACTAATTATATTTGATAAAATTTAAATATTTTGCAAAAATGTTCAAATAATACCGGCGAGATGAATTACTTCGACTGCTCTCAACATTTCCGACCAATAAAATTTGATCATTTCTGGAGTAATTCGGTTCTGAGTAGTCCGCGATTGTAAAAAAGTGGCAAAATCGGTGTCTCCTTTTTCTAACGCAACCAACAGGCGATTACTTTCTTTTTTATATTCACTATGGATAAAACGTTAAAAATTAACCGAAATCAATATCAAATGTTTGTGCGCGTACTAATCAAACATCGTTATAATTCGATCACTGTGTTGCAAACGTTTAAGAACTGTAATTTCATTTTTAAAACTTTCAGTCGCGCTTTTATCTTCCGCTGATAATTTAATGTATTTAATAGCCACGGGTTGTTTTTGCGCGTCGTACGCCTGTCAAAAATACAAAATTCTCGTTTGACATAATTATTTTTCCAACAGAAATCATTTTTCTAAAATAATAACCTCGTAAACGTTGCATGAACCTCCTTTTCCGATCATTCTCATTAACTCGTATTCCTTTCCGTTTATAGTAATTACGTTTATTCTTGGAGGGAGATTGGGCGAGATTTCCTTCTGCGCTGTTGCATTTGAAGACGCAGAAGCTGAATTTGCACATGACAGCGAAGATTTTAAAGAATTATTGCGAGCAAGTGTGGATGGTGGATTAGTTCTTATTTCTTCTTTAGTAGCGGAGAATGCGTGAAATGGTTTTGGAGTATAATAGGCCGCGTCTGTGCCATCCGTGCCCAACCGCGACTTCAGCTCAAGATTTGGTTGAGATGTTACGTTCTCGAAATTGCTTCGATTAGTTTTCGAACTGCCGCGAAGTGAATTCAAATCGATATTTTGTGGTCGAGTGACTTTTGAAGACGACGCTAATAAAGTTTTAACGAATGAAGATTTTCTAGAAGAGTTGGGGATATTTGAAAATGTTTTTGGCGTTCTTGCCTATTGAGAGAAAATATAAACAGTTAAAGAGGTAAGTTTTTGAAAAATTAACCAACGACGATTTTACCTGAAGCTGCTGAGCAGAGTCATCTGTCACCAATGTTTGTATTGTACGAGCCTCCCAAGGAGTTTTATTTTGGGGAAATGTTATCGAGCTTCCTTGACTTTTTTTCTTTTCACTTTTCAGCAGTGAGAGGTAAGTGCTACTCAGTTGCGGGGATTCAGGTTCTTTTAAATTTAATTCCTCGTCGAAATTATCCATTTTAAAAATAATCTACTGTAGTATTTAGCAAACCCAAACTCCCCCTGCACCTTCCTTGATTTTATTAATTTCCCGCCATAATTTCTCAATGACGTTTTCCGGGAAATTTAAAGGAAGTGACGTTTGGAAGGGAAATTGTATGGCTCAGGTGGTTGACCCCGTGGTTTCTCATTTTCAGGAATAAATGTACAATTTTGTATTGTAGATTTTACAGTACAATCATGTACATGTAGTTTGAATAATAATTATCATGACATGGACATGTGTTGATACAAATTTGAGTGTGATACAGTGTAATTGATTCAATGGAATGATTGAAATAATTATTATAAGAGTTAATGAGGAACGAGAATGATTCTCGGACGGCAAAGTAAGTAATGTCTAACTATGGTAATGTCATGTACTGTAACTCTGAGTATTCAAGTATTCAGTTATTTTAATGCGCGTTGGGTTTCTGATCCAATTTCATAATACAGTACTAGGCTATTGTATTTTTATCAAATTTTTATACTTTCGACACTGAAGAAAAAACTAAAATACAACTGTACAATGGAAAATAAAGAAGGTAATCATAACATTAAACGTAGACTTCAAAAAAAAAAGGTCCCTGGAGGTTGAAGATAACAGTTGTATTTCCCGCACAAAAGTCGAATGATAAATATGCTCACGCGCATGCCCAGTGAGCCTGCGCTAACACTTATTAAAAGAAGGTATTTTTTAAAGAAGAGGACGTAGTCCCAACGGCCACGCCCACTTTTTCTTTGAATGACCGCTAGGTGGCGCTGGTAAATGTAGCGCATTTAAATCGCAGTAAATCGCTATCTCATCAAGGGCACTTTTTTTAAATTTCTCGGTTGAATAACTCAAAAACCAAAAGAGATAGAGACTTAAACGTAAAAAATAATGAAGTATATGTTTAAATTGACTTGCAAGTGACTTTTCCGAAGTAAAATAATCTCAGGAATACA